>OU015502.1:72157325-72272325 GCA_907164885.2 Dolomedes plantarius | reverse complement strand
CAAGAAGACTTTATAATCACTTATGTAGATAAAGCAGCCAACAACTATGCAATTATTTGTAAAAAATATTTTGCCATAAGTTTAAAAAAAACAGCTAGAAAATAGTGATCTTTTTCAGCCATTAAAAAAAACTACTAGTATTATTATTAAGAAAATAATAGCAAAATATAAACTACTAGGTATATCATCAAACAACTATCTTTTTCCATATATTACTTTAGTTCCTAAATTTCATAAAACACCTATTGCTTTTAGAGCAGTAAACTGTGGTCACAACACTTATGCTACTAAAGCAAGTGTAATATTATTAAATTACCTTAAATTAATCTATAAAAATATAACATCTGGTGTTTGTGGTATAATTGATAATAGCTTTAGTCTAATTAGAAAACTACAAACATTAGATAATTGTAAAACAGTAGTAACTTATGATTTTAAAGATCTATTTAATAATATCGAAATAATTGATTTAAATAGAATAATCATAAAGTTAGTACAAAATAATATTCAGTACTTAGGCAACGAAATTAAACTAACTCGTTTCAATAGGCTCCTAGATTTAGTAACTAAACATAATTACATAGTTCATAATAATAGTATATACTTACAGACCAAAGGTGTACCACAAGGTGGAAATGCTTCAAGTATGCTAGGTAATTTATACTTACATTATTTTGAAATTAGTAATATAGAAAATTGCAATTACAATATATTTAGGTATATAGATGATATAATTGTAATTAATAAAAGTAATAACCATATAGACTTAAATTTTTACCCTCCTAATCTGGAACTAATTAAAAGTAGCCATGATAATATTAATGAAAACTTTTTAGAAATTAACATTAAATTAAATTCTCACAGCAAATTTACTTTTGACTTATACGTCAAAAGATCTGACTATAATTTTAATATTGTTAAATTTCAAAATTACCTAACCTGTTTACATAAATCTGTTTTTAATAACATTATTTTAAATCAGTTAGTTCGTATAAATAGGCTATGTTCTAAAGACAATAGGAATAAGCATATTTTAGACTTGATAGCTGTGCTAACACGTAATTATTACCCCGAAAGACTATCCAAACACATAATTGGTTGTTTTAGTTTTAATGAATAGTTTGTTCTGTTGCATTTAATAAGTAAATTAAAATAATAAGAAAAATTAGAAAAAATAACTACTAAAAATAAAAAATAATAAGTAAAAATAAAAATAAGATTAAAAATAACTCTTAGTAATAATAATAAAAAACTAAATTAATAAAGGATTAATAGTCCTAAAACAAAGTATCCATAGTAAGTCAGTTTCTGAGTTTCCATAATCTCCATGGTTGCAAGGTTTGTGACATCAGTCATCTTGCGGTTACTTGTTCTTAACTTCCACTCTGTCTAGCGCCAGGCTTGGTGTTCTAAGGTTAAGTAACTCTTTATTCAATTCTACTGTTTTTCGTGGATTGTACGGTGTCTGAGTGTGTTTATTGTATAGATCATACTTATCTGAAGCAATCCATTGGATTTTAGACAGTATTGACACCGCTGAAGATGAGATATTGTCTAAAACCTCTTTCAATCTTTTCATGTTTTTGGATCCTGCCTGTAGTAGCTTTAGTGCTCATACTTTTCTCTTTCAACATATATATATATATATATATATATATATATATATATATATATATATATATATATATATATATATATATATATATATATATATATATATATATATATTATACTTATATTATTTTGAAATTAATAATATAGAAAATAGCAATTACAATATATTTAGATATATAGATGATATAATAGTAATTAATAAAAGTAATAACCCTATAGACTTAAATTTTTACCCTCCTAATTTGGAACTAATTAAAAGTAGCCATGATAATATTAATGTAAACTTTCTAGATATTAATATTAAATTAAGTACTAACAATAAATTTACTTTTGACCTATACGACAAAAGATCTGACTATAATTTTAATATTGTTAAATTTCAAAATTATCTAACCTGTTTACATAAATCTGTTTTTAATAACATTATTGTAAATCAGTTAGTTCGTATAAATAGGCTATGTTCTAAAGACAATAGGATTAAGTATATTATAGACTTGAAAGCTGTGCTAACTCGTAATAATTACCCAGTAAGTCTATCCAAAAACATAATTGGTTGTTTTTGTTTTAATGAATAGTTTGTTCTGTTGCATTAATAAGTTAAACATAACAATAGGTTAAAATAAAAATAATAACTACTAAAAACAAAAATAAAAATCATAAGAAAAATAAAAAAATAATTAACTCATAGTAGTAACAATAATAAAAACTAAATAAATAAAGGAATAAAAGTCTTAAAATATGGTAACCTAAGTAAGTATGTAACTGAGTATCCACTACCTCAATGGTTGCAAGTTATATGACGTTAGTCATCTTGCGGTTACAAGTTCTTAACTTCCACTCTGTCTAGCGCCAGGCTTGGTGTTCTTTGGTTAAGTACTGTTATTCAAACTTAATTCATTTATTATTCAATTCTTCTGTTAAAAATGGATTGTTCGGTGTCTGAGTGTGTTTATTTAATAGATCATACTCATCAGAAACAATCCATTTGTTTTTAGACAGTATTGACACCGCTGATGAAGAAATGCTGTCAAAAACCTTATTCATACTTTTCTTTACATGTTGGATGTTCCTGGCTTCAAGTAGCTTTAGAGCTATTACTGGTTTTCTCTTTCATCTTATTCTTATTTATATATATATATATATATATATATATACCGGGTGGTTATAATTAAACTTCCCCTATAAACGGCAACCTACAGCGTAAACGGGTGAACGGAATACAACGAAATTTTGTATATGGGCTATACACGAGATGCGCTCACGGAATTTCGAAAAAAAAAATTTAGTTCCAAACTGTCCACCAGTGGGCGCCTTTACGGGAAAAACATGAAATTTAACACAATAAACGAACTAAATATTTTTTCATTAAAAGCGCCCTTTGGGGGACATTTTTGAACTAAATTTTTTTTCAAAAATCCTTGAGCACATCTCGTGTATAGTCTATATACCCAATGTGGTTACACTCCGTTCACCCGTTTGAGCTGTACGAGGCTATTTATAAGGGAAGTTTAATTATAACCACCCGGTATATAGCTACAAAAAAACTGTTTATAGAATGAATTTTCTCATGACTTGCATATATTCCTTAGGACGACAGCCATGAATATACAAATACTTTTCGGGACGGGTTCTATAACTTTATCAAATACGGAGATTGAATTAAATTATAAAAACACGCTGCGTGTGCTACTTACGGGTCATTTGTGTTAGCTTTTTATCTGAAAAAGCATGCAAGGAATATTAAAGAGTTTCTTAAATAATCTCTTCTCATAAATATAAATCAGTAGATGCATCACTTTTGAATACTCGGCGTGACTTATGAGACAATATTATCTCGTTCCCAGTCTTGTTTGGACATGATATAATGGTACTTTATTTGGAAAAACTAAAGATGATTGCAACATGTAGCGGATGTGCCCAAAATTCTATAGTACTAAACTGTAGAAAATGTCATTAGGTTTTCAATGTAAAGTTTTAAGAAATGTGAATATTTGTTATTAATATGCAAGGTAAGGACATTAAGTTCATCTTGGGAAACATTGGGAAGGCAATCTTCGCCTAATTTTACAATAGAGAATTTATGCATATCATGTTACAATGGGTGACAATTTAAAAGGAATTACCATAATATGTAACAACTGTTCCATGTGATATATGTTTTTCTCCTCATTATATATATATATATATATATATATATATATATATATATATACATATATATATACAGTGATTTCCGCTTATAAGGATCACGTTTGTTATTACTGATTTTGATTCTTATAAGCGGTTGATTCTTATAGCCGAAATTTAGGTTTTTGGACAGGCAGGTACACACACACACACACCTATATGTACATATATTAGATAATTTACCATAAAATACTCTTTAATTTACGCTAATTATCTTTTATTAAAATTATTTTTTATAATTTTAAAATTACAACTTAATTTCTAGACCTATAAGTAGATTCACATGATTATAGTAAGAGAAGAAAAAAATCCAATATTTGTTACAACATACCTGCTTAACAGTTTAACATTTCAACTACAAGAAGGGTGCAAGAAAAAGTTTTCTATGGTAGTTTGACGTAATGAAGTTTTCAGGAGGCTGTTTATACCTCTTTCAATACCAATAGTCTCAGTCCAAGAATCACCTTCTAGCTTACGTTTCACCGTTTGATAACGTGCTGAATCTAATAATGTCCCGTTTGCATAACTGATAGTGGACACTTCGCCGAAGATTTATGTGTTTCAGGGTCCAGGAAGCCGCAACCACGATGTGGGAGGTGGGAAAAAAGAGTCCCTGTCTCTGTTTGTCGGTGGAGAAAAGTGAAATCGGATCCGGACGGGTAGGATACCCCTGGGTCAAGCTAATAGGACAGTGTTTAGCTAACGCATTTAAGAGGAAACTATTATGTTATGTCTAAGATAGAAAGAGATGCATTTTACGACTGTATTCCATCTCATCTTATCACTCTTTCTTTAAAAAAAAGAAAAAGAAAGAAAGAACTTCGAGCCTTTTGAGGATTTTAGTGGCTGTTTTGGAAAAATAAAAGTAAAGCGAGGAGTGTAAACTGATTCTTAAAACCAGTGGATTGATTCATTAAAGCGAAAATTTTAACATGGAAATAATACATTTGCTTTTGTTTTTGCGATATTGATTCTTATAACCACTGATCACTATAAGTGGTGGGTACTGTATATATATATATATATATATATATATATGTGTGTGTGTGTGTGTGTTTGTATATATATATATATATATATATATATATATATATATATATATATATATATATATATATATATATATATATATATATATATATATATATATATATACATATATAGGTATATATATATATATATATATATATAGATAGATATATAGATAGAGAGAGAGAGAGAGGGGGGAGAGAGTGTGTGGGTGGGTGTGGGTGTGTTTACTTTTCAACAATTTGTCTGTCTCGTGTAAATCTCTAAGAACTTGATCTGCATTCTTCCGTCCCTTTTCTTTAGCTTGAGAGAGTTAGGAAAATTATTCAGTCTAATTATGTCCGATTCAAAGACGCAAGAAATGAGCCGACTAAAACGGTTTTGAACGACAAATTATATGATTGAATAATCCGTCACAAACATTTTTCAAGTTGAGAAGTACTTAACAAAATCTAAGCTCAAACGCTGAGAGGGTGTAGAACAAATAGTGTCCAAGATAACATTACTGTAATCCTTACGCTTCCATCAGCCCCTCTCTGTGCCAAATCTGACAGATAATATAATTATTTACTGGATCTTCTATGAATATCTTATATAGAGAGAGCTGCTCAGCCGAATTTCAATTCTAGAAGGAGAGTGATTCCCGTGTAAGTAAAAAATTTTCATTTATTAAAGTAAAGGGAATTTGATGAAAATAACACTGAAAGTATAGTCAAGAACGAAACCTCTCCCATAGTTCTTAAAGTAAGGTCACAGCAACTTTTCTTTAAAAAATCCATAACAAGCATGCCATTATTGCATTCCAATACCAACATAGGCGTAGCGTGCTTCTAACTTTTTTTTTTTTTTTTTTTTTTTTTTTTTTTTTGGGGGGGGGGGGGGGGCAGCACGAATCGAATTCGGTTAGGGCCCTCCTCAGCGCATTGACTGCTGGACGGTTCTTAAAGTATGATTTTTTTTTAATTAAATAACAATAGAATTAATGTTTGAGTAGTATTCAAAAGTTATACAATGAGAAAAATAAATATAATATAAATAAAATGAGAAAAAAAATATAGCATCAAATTTTTGTTATGGATCATATCGTTGTTAAAAACTATGTTAAGGCTAAAGACATAATCGGAATCTTCAGTTTCACAGTTTGAAAATGCGGAAAAAAACCAACTTTCTTAAAAGCTTTCTACAATTTTCTGATTTTCACCGAACTTCTATTAACAATTTAATTTATTTCAAGTTAAATTGGGGGTGGGGAGCACGTTCCTCCCCCCCCCCCGACGCTACGCCTATGAATACCAAGCAATTTGAAGTTCAAACTTTGCTAAGATCCCCAGTCGCGATTTCTTTATTTAAGAATTACCATTTATTTAAGAATTACGATCCACGATTTTATGGGGCAAACGTGTCCGTCAGGAGTTTAGCGCACCACTCTGGGAAGTGGTTTACTACTCCGCTTCATCACCCCTGCCTATATGCCGTCTCTCACCAGATCTGGCACAAAAGTGCGTCTTTACACACCTCATTGTGTCGCTCATATATCATAACACACTTCCCTAAATATGACCACTGTGTGACCACTCTCTTCTACGGTTGTGTACACTGATCAATCCATTCCCCACAAACAATTACACCCGAGAGCGTGAATGACGAACGATGCAAAATTGATGACTCAGGATTGGTCACTCCAGCGGTCCGAGAAATCACTTCCTAGTCCGGGGCCGTCCACCTTTTGACCTACTGGACACACCCAGCGATCGATATGGGGGCTACCCATCTCTCTCCGGCGCTAAAGCCTCTGGTCAAGTGGGGCGGAAGAGCCATTACGTGATAGTTCAGTTAACGCCGGGGAAGAACTAAAAAATTAGATCCGAGTTCATGCGGGTAAGCAGGAAGCTGAATTCTGAATCAACACGTCAAAGGAATTAACCGGAGCTTCAGGTCTTAGAACAGAGTTTGTTCACGTCTCCGCTGGCACGTATGGGTAGGAATAAATTTAAGGACAAGAAATGTAATGGGCAGGTATTAAGTGTGTAGTTCGTGCGTGAGGTTTATTTTTCTCGAATACCTTTGCTTTGTTACGGTAAGGTGGGTTTTAAAGGAACATTTTTATGTACAGTGGTCGACTATGTGTCTTTTCTTGATCCATCAAATATTAAAAACCCATATATTAAACTAAAGCTTTTTATATCTACAATAATCTATCAAGATAGAGAAATTTTTCCTTTTCTTCCTTAGAACGGCAAGCATTCGATTTGAATGTCAAAGGCCACAGTCAAGGTTATGAAAATTTTCAAATAGTGTATAACTCTGCTGATGAATTTCATTACATGATAATCCCTTAATTTTTTAAAGCACAGAATCATATATCTTTTCAACCCGTCAAAGTATTCCTCGGAATTCCTCATTTAAATACTTGAAAGAATCCAAAGTAAGGGGGCCCTCCTTATCAAAGTAAACTCAAAAATTTTGTTTCCTTGGTACTTCACTTGTTGTCGGATATCTTGGTCACTAAACGCAAGGAATAAGGCATGGTTATTCAAAATTTGAACGAAATGAAAAAATTTGCATTTCATCTAGGAAAAACACATTTCCTCATTTATTTTCTGTCTACATTTAATACTTCTTACCTTCATGCATCTATTCAACGATTTTTTTTTTACAATTTTCTAACAGGTAGTAAAGCAACTCACATCATAAAGGCTTCGTCGACAATTTACATCAAGTATATTTGCCTCTGTCCACGTTTATTTAAGCCTTTTAATCTAGGGGTTACCTCAAATAATCTGTTATATGAGGATCATCCCTGCTGTTTGTTTAGGAGCAAAAAGTCTTCGTATGTATATATATATATATATATATATATATATATATATGTAGGATTTGATTATCGCTCTTAACCACGCCCCTCAGCAGGAGTTCCCGTACTCCGAGAGGTTACTCCAGAGTGTAAAATGTTTGAGGCGAGGAGTGGCAACAGGTGGAACGACAACATATAAGTAAGATGACGGTGGGTGTGTAGAGAGAGAGAGACGAAGTTTGACGTGAAGACGCCATTGACGTTTGGTTGTGCTTTTACTTACTTACGACGTATTGATCTTTCAATAAATCTGTTTTAAAAGGAAGGTGTTTTTATTCATCACGATCGACAGAGCCCACATATATATATATATATATATATATATATATATATATATATATATATATATATATATATATATATATATATATATATATATATATATATATATATATATATATATTATATATATATATATATATATATATATATATATATATATATATATATATATATATGTAATACTCTGTACATAGGCACACGATAAACTTTAACTAAAACTATGTAGAGAAGATGAAACACAAACATGTTGTAGACGTAACACCGAGGTCCGAGATGAAGACCATTTCACGAGAGCCGATGACACATCGGGGAGGTAAAACCCACAGAGATGCGAGGCATTGAAGGGACACACAGAACAGAGATGCGAAGCATATTAATTTATTCCGGATTCTAATGTAGACAAATATTATTCAGTAGAACACAGGTATCTTGACAACTGGACACACACAATAGCAACGCCACCGGTCCCTGCCGGGGCGCATTCAGAAGACAGATTTTACATCAGATCGGACAGCAGCGGAGCAGCACGTAAACAGGACAAGACATCGACAGACAGTAAAAAACACGCCGTAAACTTTTTCAGAAGGTTATAAAGTGTAGGGGTACTGATCGCGGGGAAATTTTTATTGGCTAGAATTGGGCATCTGACTTGATTACATAAAGGCCGCATGATGTTCCGAAAAGCGCACCGAGGCGAAAACATCTCGTGGTCCTGATTCATGTTTACAAATATCTTTAACGTGCGTGCACTAAGGGGTAATATGGATGGTTAGTTGGTTAATTCCTAGGTCGCAATTTGAAGAAAGAGACTGTACTTTATTGAGAGGAAACAAGGATAATTTTAAATACGCATTAGATCTATAATGGTGAGCCGTTATTATCACACATATATATATACATACTATATATATATATATATATATATATATATATATATATATATATATATATATATATATATATATATATATATTATATATATATATATTATATATATATATATTATATATATACATATATACATATATACATATATATATATATATATATATATATATATATATATATATATATATATATATATATATATATATATATATTTGTGGCTTGCTACAAGAAGTGACTAAGTCAATTTTTTCAAAAATGAGTTTGTTTGCTTATGTCTCTTTAAAAAAATATTATTTTCAATGTAACTTTAACCCAAGTCTCTCCGATGGTCTAGAAGTGTTTTCTAATCTTCCGTTCCATATAGTTTCGAATTCCAAATTTCTTAAACGACTTTACAGCTGTCTCGTGTTTTCTTAGCTTTCGCCTAACCGAATAACGCTACGGACAAGCAGCTTGTTGTTGAAATATGATCACGCATGTGCACATAGGATGAATCGTAACTTTAGATATCGGTAGATTTGAACTCTATTTTACTGTAATGATCACTCTTCCAGTAATAAAGCAAAAAATACATCACGCAACTTTTTTTACAGAAAATATTTATGGAAATAATTTATTCGAAACCACTTTTTCGCAAAAAAAAAAATGTGAGATAGAATGCTTATACATGTATAGTAATATAAAACCTGTATATACATGTATAGTACTATAATACATGTATAGTACTATACATGTATAGTAATATAAACCAGAGGTTTTAGGCAGACTGAAATTTCAGCACATAATTTTGATTACTGGTGCATAACACACACCCCATATTATAGGAGTATTCGAATGGAAAAATGTGAGTCCTATATGCTGGCAATTACGGTAGTTTCTTTTAAATTGTCGAATCATTTATCACATTCGATCCCTTTTCTCCCCAAAAAAATTTTACACTGTGTTTATAAAAGCGTAAAAATGATAGACACTCACATATGCGCGTTTTTTTAACTTAGCGACATCTAACATGACACAGAAAATTTATGCTGGAGAGTAAATTTAAAAACTCGGTGATTTTGCCAGATTTGCTTAACTTATGTTGAGCATAGTTTTTACTTTCTTCCAGTGTAAATCGACATAGCCATAAAAATTTCTCGCTGAAAGGGAAGATTCAGTTTGATACATTGTGATAGTATAGGAAGCGCCAAAATTTCCTGGGAGCACCTCCCCGCTTTCTATCTATGTCAGTGTGATTAACTTCCTAATTTATACTTTTTAATTAATGTTTCACTTCCGAATGAATGTTAATACTGAAGTTTATAACTATATACAGTATTTCTCACAGCTTAACATTTTTTGTAATGTCAGAACAACATTTTTTCATCATGGAGCACATTTTTGGGGAGGTCTTCCCATCAAAATCGTGACGAGACGAAAATGATTAACGGAAATGCTTCATGCAAAGCAGTAAGTATGGTATGCAATGACCAATTAATCTCTCGCAGAGCTGTCGGATAATAGCCAAATAATAAATAAACATTGTTATTAAAAATTATAATAATAATTTAAAATAATAATTATTAAACATTATAATGGTAATTAAAAATAATGTTTAAAAATTATAATAATAATTAAAAATAACAATTATTAAAAATTACAATAGCAAATAAAAATAATAATTTTAAAAATTATAATAATAATTAAAAATTATATTGTTAAAAATTATAATAGTAATTAAAATAATAATTTTTAAAAATTATAATAATGAATTAAAATAATTATTATTAACAATTATAATAATAATTTAAAATAATATTGATAATAATAACGATAATAATTGTAACAATAATAACAATTTTTACGGTTAATAATAAAAATACAATAAATCATTCAAACGACCTTCCACTTCAAAATAAATTGGTCTCCAAATTATTATAAGCATATTTAATTCCCAAAACCTTGCTACACCTTTAAAAAAATGCAACAAACCAACATACCATTTAAATTCCTAGCTCCACCTTTCCGACATTGTAATTAAGTATTATTACGAGTCTTAATTGAGTCCCTCCTTTTGCAAATCTGCCGCTACTAATCGGAAAATAATTTAAGTTCCTTAAAACACATTTTTGGGAATAATTCTCCTAAGGTCATTCTGAAGTGAAAAGAGATTTTTCTTCTGATTGCTCATTTTCCTCTATTTTTACATTTCTCTGGTGACTCGCTGAGCGGCACATGAAGAATAATGATTTTATTTATTACAACCTAGTCACGGAATTACTTTTTTAGCAGTGTGGGAGGAAAAGTTGACTAAAGAACTGCAGAAAAAGTTACATTTTATAACTTTTTTTTTGCCAAATCTATTTAGTCGTGGGAAATAATTCAAAAGTTTTATTGTAATGGTCTAAACATTTTCATGGTTGTAGCAAAAAGAAGTTAAATCTATAAAGCAGTTACTGTGAGTCGTCATTGTTTAATGCTGACAGCCTGGATCAAAAATATGCATCGTTTATTTAGGTTTAATTCTGCAAATTTCTGAGTGCACTAATATTTAAGTAGTCGTGATATGATTATACTAGCTGAATAACCGTGCTTCTCTAGGGAGTACATTTTAGAATAATTACAATGAAAATCGTAACGGATATTTTATAGACAAAATAATGTAGAAGAAAATATTTAAATTAAATCTAATAGAATATACTAAAGAATGAACAGTTAATATAGTACAGTTTGAGACACATTTTCCCCGTCAATAGCCAAAATTTCCTCAACCATTTTTTGACGGAAATCCGCACAAAGAAAAGACGCCGAGAATAGTCGCAGAGAATACTATTTCCCCCCCAAACGTATTGAAGTGTCCCAATTTACCCCCTTAAGGATGGAATTTCAAAAAATCCTTTCTTAGAGGCTATCCGTGTCATTATAAGAATGCACTGTCCAAATTTCAGCCCTTTCGGTTCAGCGGTTTGGTCTGTGCGAGGTCTGTCAGTCAGTCAAGGAACTGTTTTATATATAGGTTTAATTTAACATCCATAAAGCATACTATTTTGAATTTAATTCTTAAAAAACTTCCATCTCAATTAGTCTAGTGAATAAATTTTATTTTTCACCATATTTCAATATTTTTTGTCAATTTATTTCGTTGTTATGCACGTGACGCAAAATTAATTTGAAGTATCACAAAAAGAAAAGAAACCACGTGATCAGCATTTAATAAATTAAATTCTAAAAGTTAATCTTTAAAAATTCACCAAAAATCAGAAAAGGGAGGCAAAGATTCAAAAAAGATTTCATTCTAAAGGAATTTTTATGATCTTTCTTGTGATATAAATTTTATAACCCTCAGATTATTATTTTAAATGCAAACTTAAAAAATGTTACAAAAAAGCTTAAAAATTTAATTTAAAAAATCTAAGAAGAATTTTTCAAAAAACCTTTTAGTGCACCCCTGCACAATAAGAATAATCGCTATGCAAAATTTCAGCCCTTTAGGTCCAGTGGTTTGGTCTGTGCGTTATTTATCAGTCAGTAAGTCAGTCAGTCAGTCACGGAACTGTTTTATATATATAGATATATCATTACCCATACAAATCTTTCAAAAAGTTTCAGGTCAGTATTTTATTTAATTTTATAATGAATTTTTTATTCGAAGATAAAAATCCCTTTTACCGCTATGATCTATTGTTTAGCATAGGGGTCATCAATCCGTGGCCCTCCGACGATATTTTAGTAGCCCGCGAAGCATTCCGATCAGGCAAAACGAAAGTTTGATATAAATTTGAAAAAAGACTTAGAACGGTAAATCCTCTTAGACAAAAAAGATAAAGAATGCACGAGGAAAAGTGGCCTCAATATAATAAACTGGTAATTCTATTCAGAATCTTAAGACGAAATAACACAAAAAGCAGCATGCCATGTCTCTTTCTTCCCACAACCTGGCGTGCGTCTCACCCTCCTGCATTCATTCTGTTTCATGCAATACTATAGCTGAAAACCCGTACTTCGCTACGGAGTACATTCAAATTAAATACAACGGCCAATGTATGCAATTAATGTCAAAATTATGTTTAAATATATTTATAATAAATACGACGATCAGTGTATGCAATTGATGTAAATATATATATATATATATATATATATATATATATATATATATATATATATATATATATATATATATATATATATGTATGTATATATATATATATGTATATATATGTATATATATGTATATATATGTATATATATATATATATATA
Source organism: Dolomedes plantarius (assembly GCA_907164885.2). Taxonomy (NCBI): domain Eukaryota; kingdom Metazoa; phylum Arthropoda; class Arachnida; order Araneae; family Dolomedidae; genus Dolomedes; species Dolomedes plantarius. The sequence goes on along the minus strand of OU015502.1, from coordinate 72,259,230 downwards.
TATATATATATATATAATATGTATATATATATATATATATATATATATATATATATATATATATATATATATATATATATATATATATATATATAAATCCGAAGGGTTTTTTTAAAGACAAAAATAATGTAGAAGAAAATATTCAAATTAAATGTAATAGGACATACTAAAGAATATAGTACAGTTGTAAGGTATACACAAGATTCGATTCACAAGAATCGAACTTTTGAGTGAATTAAAGAAGCTGCTTCAGATATGCTAATTTTGGGCATACGCGCTTAGTATAAATACCTCGCAGCGTGATTAATAAAAAAAGAAAAAAGGAGTTGTTGTTAAGGTTGAAAAGGTGTTATCCTGCGCTAGTGCTTTACGGGCCAGAAGTTTACGTGGCAGTACTGCTGGTTTGACTTACTGTTCGTGAGTATAAAAATATATTGTCCTTAAAAGCTGTATTTACATTCCGTACAAGTAGTACGCATGCTTATTGCTGTAAAAGCCAATTATATGTGCAATGAATCCAATAAACATTGTTTCATGTATAAATTGTGTTTGTATATAATTCAAATAGAGTGCCACTTCAAATTATATACACCCAAGTCTGGGTAGAAGTGAGCATAGAATCTCTATACTGGCGCCCGAAAATATATATACCCTGGTAGTTAGCGTTAAATTTGTAACGAAGAACATAATTGAAATTTAAAACTGTGTACTATGTACTTATATTGATAAAATTGTTGCAAGTACTTATATACTATTTAAAAAATGAGTGTTGTAGAACAAAATCCTGCTGGAAATTTTCCTCGGGTAATTATGGTTCAGCAAATCGCGCCATTCGAAGCCACCTTCAATGGCGGCCCCTCAAGCCAATTCCTAAAGAAAATTGAGCATTACTTTCAGCAACAATGCACCCCAGAGGGGGATAAACTTAAAATTGCTCTAGCCGCTTTAAGAGGTAGTGCATATCAGTGGTACACGTGTATGCAAAGCAGTAATCTGATTTTTGACTATTCGTCATTCAAGCAACAGTTTCTTAGCGTTTTTCCAAAGACCTTTAATCAAAGTGAAATTGAAGCGGAAATTTATTCGCTAAGGCAACGTGAAGGTCAGTCTGCGTTAGATTTTGCTACGGAAAAGATTTCCAAGTGTGAGGAATATTTAGAAGAGTTGACGGAAGCGATAATCTTAAAAATAGTTATCCAACGTTTGAAGCCAAGTGTTCAAGATTTTTTAGATAATCAAACAATTACAAGCAAGGTTACCCTCCTTCAAGCTTTAGCTAAATATGACAATAGACATTTCTTCGCTACCCCTCACCGTCATTCAGGTACGAGAAGTTTTATACAACCGCGCCAAAATTTTTCTCGAGTTTCAAACCAGCAGCGTAAGCAGTACCGCAGGCAAAATAATAGAAGCGCACGGCGTTATAATGAAATTAGTGCACTTAAAGAAAATATGCAAGCACCTTACTTGCACTGGCAAGTTGATTCACATGATATGGTTCAACCTGTTGAAACTGTGTGGTCAAATGTATTATTTTGTCCGAGTAGTAATCATTATTTTGAGAATAGTGAAAGTCAGGGTATTTTTGTGGCTTATAAAGAAAGTGAGTCTAGCTGGAATAATGCGGTAATTCCAGTACAAATTTCTGAAAATAGGGCCGATACTAATGCTAGTGGTTTAGAAAATAAATCATCGGACACTTCTATTAATGCTATACCTGATATTATTAATGCTATACCTGATATTTTAGATGATATTCACACATCTGTTAATGAAGGAAATTTAGTAGATGACGAAGTATGCGTTACGGAAGTTAGTGAATACTTATTAGTTGACGACAATAAAAATTCTTTAAACGATAGTAGGAACTTGCTAGGTGATGATATTATTTCAAGTTTCCAGCCGAATGGGGATTGTGTAGGCCAGGTTGATAATATGGTTTTAAATAAAGTACATGAAAACCAGACTGAGAATCAGGATGAAAAGTTGACACAGAGTTATACTGTAGGTAGTTTAGCTGATGCTTCGGAAGTTATAGAGAAAGTTTGCAATAAAACGCACGAGTACGAAAAGCTTAATCTTCCTAAAACTGAAGCAGTGTTAAAGAATTTAAATGATAACGATTCTGATGTCGCAAGTTTCAAAGAAACTTTTTCGTCAAAAGAGGATAAAACTCAAGTTAAGGGGGATAAAAAACGTGAAAAAGCGCCTTCAGGTTCCAGCATTAAAACTGCTAATACTGAAGTAATTAAGGCGGTAAACAAGAAGTCGTATAAGCACAAATACGAAAAGCAGAGTCAGGTTGTTGAAAAAATAGAATCTGCATTAAAATTTAATACCGATACAAGCAAAAGTACGAAGAAAAGTAAAGTGTGCACTACAAAACCTCCATCTAAGGATGAACGTGGCACACATAAGGTACACAAGGTTATAAAAAGGAAGAATGACAATTTTAAAGCTCCTTTGCATAAGTACAGGGAACGCAAGATTTCTGCCGCCCAGCAAGGTTGGCCTCCTCCCAAGAGACCTCCTGTCCATCGTCAAGCCGGACCAGCGCCTCAGGACCAACGACCTGCTGCACGAAGGATGCCCACACGGTCAACGAACCCCTTTACTAGGACTGCGACCATCAAGAGAGGTTCAGCGGATTGGACAAACTGGTGCAGTGAAGTTGCTGCATTCATGAGGAACAAGTCTTGTATCAACTTTCTTATTCTAACTCCCACCCTTTAATAAAATCGAACCAAATTGGTTTGAAGTTCCCCAGTGTATATACTGTGTAAACATTTTGAGGGGAAGTGGTGAGGCACTGAAAAAAAACGGTATACTGTTGTTTTATAAATTTTTGAAGGGGACATGTAGTGAAAAAAAAATAATACATACTAACTACAGATAACAAACAACTAACATACTAACTTCACAAATCATAACACATGTACATTATAAATTGGGGGAGAGCAGATACAGTCAAGAAATGTCATGCTGTGCAATTGTGTTGTCACTTTTAATTAAAATAGATATTTTAGGGCGCAGTTGGCCAGCCCAGTATCCGCAACTCTGCAAATCCACTGTGTAATGGTGTCACCTGGACCCTTCGGGGTTAGTTTTGTAAAATGGTAGTGGCGTTTTTCCCCCACACAACGTGTGGAAGGTTTTTTGGCTTTGCCACCCATTATGTAAAAAGTCAGACCAGCACGCGTTTTCAATTAGTTAACTGAAGCCGTTCAGACCTCAGTTACCTAATTTTTTTTTCGAGGGAGGCCAGTGTAAGGTATACACAAGATTCGATTCACAAGAATCGAACTTTTGAGTGAATTAAAGAAGCTGCTTCAGATATGCTAATTTTGGGCATACGCGCTTAGTATAAATACCTCGCAGCGTGATTAATAAAAAAAGAAAAAAGGAGTTGTTGTTAAGGTTGAAAAGGTGTTATCCTGCGCTAGTGCTTTACGGGCCAGAAGTTTACGTGGCAGTACTGCTGGTTTGACTTACTGTTCGTGAGTATAAAATTATATTGTTCTTGAAAGCTGTATTTACATTCCGTACAAGTAGTACGCATGCTTATTGCTGTAAAAGCCAATTATATGTGCAACGAATTCAATAAACATTATTTCATGTATAAACTGTGTTTGTATATAATTCAAATAGAGTGCTACTTCAAATTATATACACCCAAGTCTGGGTAGAAGTGAGCATAGAATCTCTATACAGTTAATAAAGTACAGTTTGAGGAACATATCTTTTACTATATTTTAATATTTTTTTGGATAATGTCCAATCGTCTGCCGCATTAGCAAGAAAAAAATATTTTTTTTGTCTATTAAGTTGTTATGCACGTGACGATAAATTTATTTAAAGTACCAGAAAAAGAAATCACGTGATCAGCATTTAATAAATTAAATTCTAAAAATTAATGTTTAAAAATTCACCAAAAACCAGAAAAGTTAGGTAAATATTCGAAAAAGATCTCATTTTAAAGGAATTTTTATGATCTTTCTCGTGATATAAATTTTATAACCCTCAAATTATTATTTTAAATGCAAAAGTAAAAAAAGTTACTAAAACAGCTTAAAAATTTAATTTTAAAAATCTAAGAAGAATTTTTTCAAAAATATTTCTTAGTGCACCCCTACACTATAAGAATAATCACCATACAAAATTTCAGCCCTTTAGGTCCAGCGGTTTGGTCTGTGCGTTGTATGTCAGTGAGTCAGTCGGTCAGTCAGTTACGGAACTGTTTTATATATATAGACTACAAAATACATTGATACAACTCCCAATTTTTGATATTTGTAGTAAATAATAAATAATAACATTTTTTAATTAATAATAATTATAAAGGTGCAAAATTCTTTTAAAAACACACCAAACACACAAAACTTCATTGCCGTGTTTTGAAGAAATTAATCTTTCATCATCATGCTATAAAAAGCAACTCAATCAATCATCTCAAAGGCTGAAACTCGTTTGCAAATAATACATTTTTTCCTCTGCCAGTACTATTAATTTCACAGATATGTGGCCCGCTAAACACTGCGAATTTATTGGTGTTGCCCGCGACCGAGAGAGGTTGAAGATTCCTAGGTTAGACGCTGACTTCGAAGTCAAGATGTCGTAGGTTCGATTTGGACGCTTTTCCTGGTCCCTAGAAAATCACTAGCTGACCGTTAGGAAATAAACATACAAAGAGTACTAAACCAGAAAAAAAATTGCCGAAAAAATGCATGACAAATAAGTTTAGAGGTAATTACAATATCACCTCAGTCTAGGCAATGTAGATTATAACTGGCTTGATTGTGAAATGTTTTCCAACATATGTCATAATTTTTCATGCAATTCCCCCAGAATTCAATGGACTGAGAACATGGTAAAATATTGTCGTACCTGTTCCTTTTTGAAACTTTTAGATTCTGATCCACGGTAAATATGTAGCCAATGTCCTAGTTTATATTTTTAGGATTGCTCTAAGTTAGTTGCTCTAAAAGTTTCAAAGTTAAAAAATTCTTTGTAATTAAAAAAAATTTAGCATCTGAAAAATCATAGCAATAAGTGAATGAAAAGTTCAAAAAATACCCACGGGTTAGAAAGTGACTGTTCCAAAAATTGGCATCTCCAAAGCATCCAGTAGTCATAGGTTATGGTTTTGCTCTCGTTACGGGCTTCTAATCATGGCAGAGCCTCCATTTAACCTCTCCAGTTAGTTTGTGTTTCATGCAAATTTCTCTCTTTGAACTATCTATATTTTCAGCAAGCCGGTTGGATCTTTCCAGTGAAAAATAGTTTCCCAAGTAAATATAAGGGATATTATCTTTGTTGTTTTCTGGCTATGCTGGGGCATTAGCCCATCATGAGGATCACATCAAAACCCTCGTCTGCTGAGTACGTTGGACATGCCAATATTTCCATAAATATCTGCTTTTAACTGTTAATCATTGAGATTTTTTAAGCGTTTTCCAAGCGCGAAACATAATTTACAAAATTAAATATTTCGTAGTCTCATAAAATGCAAAAAAAAAAAGATATTAAAGTAATAACAAAGATTTTTGCTTACCCCTTTGCCGTTGCCATAAAAGGTAGCCAAAATATGCGACAGTACGTTCTCCCCACAAAGAAAAGCAACGTTACATTTATAATATGGTCAGATATGTAGTTGATTCCTTTTCATATATGCTTGTATTTTAATGGAAAAAATAGACCCACTTTTAAAAAATCCATTATTCAAAATATTAACGTTGAGGCTCACTCATCCAATAACTACTACATATCTTTTAAGCAGCACATATATTCACTTAACAATGAACACGCAATTTTAAAGGGCATCCAGTGCACACTGCCTTCGCCCCAAACCCAAATACCACTGGATAAAAATAACACTGATTCCTAAGACACCAATAAAACAGCCAATAACCTCGCTTCGCACACCTCAATATCGACTTTACTGGACACCAGACCTAGCGAGAAATGGGCTTCCGATCTGAGTCAGGAGTGCAACGTTCACAAGAAAGCGTATCGGTGTGTCACTGGCTCACGATATTGCGATAATTAACACACTTTTACGATCCCACACGCGCTCTTGCATGTCTCGGAAGACAACTGGCGGAGGGGGGGCTTTGAGATTACGCCACGAAGATATATCGAAGCAATTTCCGAAAGCTTTAAACTTGCGGCGAAGTGTTCACTCTAGAGCGGAAGATATACATTTCTAAATGGGTTGGGAGTGTATTCTACGACCGAGTTAAGTTAATCGTTGCAATGGTTTCAAAAAAACCTATTTAAATTGGACTTTTATAATTAAAAGTTATTTCTTTATTGAGATTTATGAATAGGGGAAGTGTTGTATAATGTCATTTTTGATTCTTGGATAATACAGTAGCTATATACATATATTTCAGGAAGCGTATCAAGTGATATTTCATAAAATTAAAAGAGAATTGTAGACAGGAAAGCGAAAGAAAGAAGCACAGGAAAGTGAAAGAGGTGGTTCGTAATATCAAAAGAAGGACTGAGAAATAATTACCTTATAAACGAATTTAATAATTAGGGGTTAAATTTTTTATTGAGATTTATGAAGGACTGAAATGTCCTTGAAAGTTATTTTTACTCTCCTTGGATAATACAGTAGTTATGTATACATTTTAGCAAGGGTATGAAGTGCTGTTTCAAAAATTTTAAAGAGAAGTGTACACAGGAAAGCAAGCAGTGAAAGGGTTGGTTCATAATATTGAAAGGAGGACTGGGAATTAATCACCTAATAAAACGGATTTAATAATCGTAATTCAAACTTTCTATTGAGGGAGATTTATGAGTGGCAGAAGTGTCCTAGAAAGTTATTTTTTACTCATCTTGGATAATATAGTGGCTCTAGGGTGGATGTCCCAAATAATGCCCCTGTGCCTTATATCGCCTACTCGAGTTTCCAGACTACGATTCGCGCTATGTATGAGAAAATGCAGTAACTTCTTAGTTCTGGGTTTGTACTAACAGCGTCACTATTAACAAAGCTCTTATCACTGACAACAGAAACTATATGGCGTCTGAAGTTGCTTTGGCTGTTGTCTTCGTAAATTTTGTCTCCAAAGAATTCAGTGAATGACCAGGTAGGTGCATCCAAATTCTAATTTGGCTTATACCATTTGAAAGTGCATTAAACAGAGAATACAGAGGTGCTATTGTTTTGCTAGCAACGCCTTATAACAGGTGCTCCTAATTTCACCTGGTAGGCGGTAATATTTACAGAGGTAGGCGATATTAGGAACCGCTATGGGTTTCACTGGAAATTTCAAATTTTCCAATTCAGCTACATGACTTAAAATGGTACTGGTATTGGAGCTGGTTGATCTCATGATACCAAAGGAAATATTTCTTAGTGATGTTCTTTGAGTTTCCAGAATAATCAGAAACTAAAAAATGGATGAAATGTCGAAAAAAAGTTAGATTAGGCGATATTTGGGACACCTACCCTATATATATATATATATTACATACCTATATGTATTACATAATTATTAAAAAATATGATGCAATATTCTGCAATACTGCAAAAATTTATGACGCAATAATAAAAATGTATGATGCAATAGTTTCGATATCTACACGATAAATCAAATAAACCTTCATTGGCGTCAGAAATGGCTTCAACTTATCATTATATTAATAAAAGACGACAAGAAATAAAAGCAATAGATCCAAATGAAGAAAGATTCACAAGTGTAAATCGTCGTATTCAGGAAAATCTGACTTGCTACCAGTCAATATACAAGAAAAAGAAGACCCAAACTGTTCAAACTACCTTGGATAACTTTGTTACATAAAACTTTCAACGTATCTTCTGTCGCCAATCCTGAACCAATGGATTGTACTAACATAATAAGTTGTGCTTACAAAGAATAATTCATGTCTTCATCAATTTATTTTAAATTACGTATGAAAGTAATATATATATATATATATATATATATATATATATATATATATATATATATATATGTGTGTGTGTGTGTGTGTGTGTGTGTGCGCACATTTAAAAGAAAAATGTGTGAAACTCGACATACGACCAATGTCTCGTCCCTATCGTGGTCGTAAGTCGTGGAATATCTGTATTCTTTAATTTTTAAAAGTAGAAAATATTTTTTTACTATAACTTCGCTACTTTAAAGCAGTTCCAAACTTGCTTTTAGAATTTAGAAAATCGACTATATAAAAGATATTCGAAATACCATACAAACCAAAAAATAATAAACGAACGAAAAATGACTGAAGGTATTTTATAATCTAAAGTAAGCTTTAAGAAGCCAAATTATAGAATCAGTTTATCAGCTTATTGTGATCTTTAAACAGATCTGATTCTGATTAATAATTAATATGACTTTTATAATATATATATATATATATATATATATATATATATATATATATATACAGTGGAATCTCGATATATCGTTTTTCAAGGGACCGACTGAAAGGAACGATAAATACGGGAAAACGATAGATGCGGAAACATAACAAAGCAATATGATCTTTGGGACTGGATAAAATGAACGACACATATGGAAAAACGATGGATCCGAAAACGATCGATCGAGATTCCACTGTGTATATATATATATATATATATATATATATATATATATATATATATATATATATATATATATATATATATATATATATATAATTGGTTCAGGCTTCTAGGAACTGTATGTATACCATTTGCAATGGAACAATTTTTAGAACTCACGATGTTTTAAAATTCATATTTAAATATTTTTCCCTATTCGTGGAGCATCCTAAGCCCATAAAAGGCAGTCTAATGCTTTAAAGATGGTGGCTTAAAAAATAGAAGTAAAATATTATAGAAACCTACGCCAAATGTTTTATCAAGTTGTTGTGACACACGGTGAACAGACACGCGATCTGGCAGCCGATTAGCCTTAATGTTGTTCTCTCACGGCATCGAAAGGTTTAACCATGTTTCTCCATTGACTACAGTAGTAAACTGTAAGTAGATACTGCAGAAGGTGAATTTACTTATATATTTCATGTGATATATAACAATCTTAATAAATTTATGGTTTTATAAGGAAAGTTATTATGTTCCTTCTGCCTAAAAGTTCATTAAAGTACATTTTCATTTCTATTTTTGCTCCTTTGTTTATTTATAAACTAGCTGAATACACGTGCTTCACTACGGAATACATTTTAGGATAATTACAATGAAAAAATAATGAAATTGTTTTTTAGAGGATTTCCTTTCAAACAATATTTTTTGTTTCTTCATTGGGCGGAGCTAATATTACCAGTCTCGTCCGTGAACTTACGCGTGAGCAAGCTACGTAAAACTGACCGTGGGAGAACTAGGACCTCATGACCAATATGTAATTATCTGAGTATTTTAACGATTCAGTTAAGCAATTTAAGACATTGAGAAATTCTAAAGTATGAATTGGATTTAGGAAAGGGAATGTAAATGCTAGAATGGAGGGCATAATATTTAATATATTACATATATATATATATATATATATACTTACATATATATGTATATCACATATATATATACATATATATATACATACATATATATATATATGCATACATATATATATATATGCATATATATATATATGCATATATATATATATATATATATATATACATACATACATATATGTATATACATATATATATATATATACATATATATATATATACATATATATATACATATATATATACATATATACATATATATATATATATATATATATATATATATATATATATATATATATATATATATATATATATGAATATATATATATGCATATATATATGTGTGTGTGTGTGTGTGTGTGTGTGATAGTATTAGGGTTTTAAAGCCTTCTACACTTCACTTAAGATAGTTGAACTCTTCACCTTTACTTTTAGAAACCAATGTATAATGGTAAGTCGATAATCCTTCAGCAATACTATTAAAAATAAATTAAACCAAACCAACTTAATATTGCTAAACTGTTCTGAATATTGCAATATCGATACTTAAAATTAAATAAAACTAATTTCCCTTTAATTATTACAATTTATATGGTTACTGAAATCGTAGAGCTAGCGGGGATTATTGGAACAGCTTCCAACTTATAGAATCCAAGGTTCTCAGTGTCTTAAATACTCTACATTTTCATACAAATCCTCTTTTTTTTACATAAGCAAAAGAGATATCTACAAAATAACTCATAATGGGAGACAACATAAAATGGTATTCTCGTACAAAGGAGGTCTTGTCCAACAATTTTGATACAACCCATTCAAGGCCGGGGAAAAAGTCATTTAGAAGTAGATCTGTTAAATAAATTAATTTTCTCCGCAAATGGGACTATTTTTTTAAATGTCAATGTAAATCATTTGAAACCTTCGATAATAGCCATGCTAGTGTCTTTAGAAGGATAACTACTTGCTGGTAAATGTAGCATAAGCGGATAAAAGAATATATTTCTTCCTTGCACGCAATATCAGTTCATCAGTCAACGCTTTGAATATAAATGACTAATGGAAGTCTACCGGAATATATGTATTTTTTAGTACGTGTATGGGATACCTTAGGAAAAAATAAACATTTCCGATAATGTGTGTTTATAGTAAAGGAGGTAAAATAAATGATTTCCAGAGAAACCTTAAAGAAATGGATCTATGGAATTGATAAGCAAGATTTAAAGGTTATGTTACATAAAAAGAGGATGTCGCCCAGTGGCTAAGTGGTTAAGGCATCAGCCTGCCACACTGGAGGAGCGGGTTCGATTCCCGCATAAGACTTGTTGTGTTCTGGGGAACCGGTGAGTCTTCCGCCTGGAAAAGGAGCCGTTGTTTGTCATCGTTTGTTAATAAAATTCTTCTGTGATTGTGTAATTTGTCTGTATCTATTTCCTTGTATTCATATGTACACCGGACTAGGGTGTAATGTCGTCAGCCCCCAGGGACATTAACAAAAAAAGGGCTTCAGACTGTGTCCTTGAGTAAGCTTTTAAATTTCTGATCTTTGTTTACAAGTATTTGGCTTGGAATCACATTTAAGTTTATTTTGTAATGAAAAGCACTGCTAAACTTAAATGTAAGTTGATTTGATTTTATAAATAAGTAACCAGAAACTCACAAGCAACATGTATAAATGCTCCTAATTATAGTTATCATATATACAGAAAATTATAGAAAATCTGGACTGCTTGACTAAATTGATTTTGACTTTTGGATTTTCCGGCTGTACGTTTATAGTTGAGACTTACAGTAGATTAAAGTAAAAAATAAGCCAGTTAAAATGGCAGTACATTCATTTGAGAAATAAGATTGCTAGATAAGTTAAACGAGTTTTGAATAAAAAGAGCCGTAATTTGACAAAGATCCAAGCACAAAAATTTCCATAACATACAAGGTTTATATCACTTAATTACCTATTCTGAGTTTATATATAAAATACTATTAATTAATTTTCGAGTATGTCAACACATTTTCGACGTATTTTTCTCGCTCATCAAATGTAATCCACTATTTTCCTCAGTATTCATTAATTTTGGCTTTCAAAAACGTACTGCGTGCATGCTACAGTCCCACAGCTGTATCAGTAGTAAAGTAAACACCAGGTTTTACATTATCTGGCCAAAAGCATCCGGACGCCCAGTGGTACGGACTCGGAGAGTCCTGAGGCATATATTAATATGATGTTGGTCCTCTTTTTCCCTCGATGACAGCCTGCACACGTCTGGGGAGACTTTCCACCAGTTTTTCATAGGTGTCCATAGGAATTGACTTCCAGGCGTCCATCACAGCTGAAGTGAGTGCTGGCAGTGAGGATGGTCGATTTGGCTGGCTACGTAATCTGCGTTCTAATTCTTCCCAAAGGTGTTCAATGGGATTTAGATCGGGGCTCTGAGAAGGCCAGTACAGTTTTGAACACCCATTTCGTCAAACAATTCCTGCGCAAGTCTCGATGTGTGAATGGAGCAGTTATCCTTCTGGAAAAGAAATGGGCCTTCCCCGAAATATTGCCATAGATTTGGGAGAGCAGCATTGTCCAGAATGTCCACATACATCTCAGAGTTCATGCTTCCAACCACAGGAACTAAGGAACGCAGGCCAAATCATGAAAAACACCCACACACCATGATGCTGCCACCACCAAACTTAACAGTCGGCACAATACAGTCACGTAAGAAGCGCTCGCCGGGCATGCGCCAAACCCAGACACGTCCATCGGACTGCCAGATTGTAAAGCGAGATTCATCACTCCAAAGAACATTTTTCCACGTGTCCACAGTCCAATGACGGTGAGCTTTGCACCATTGCAATCGACGTTTCGCATTCTGGGGAGTGATATTCTGCTTGTGAGCGGCTGAACGACAATGAAATCCCAGGTTTTTTAACTCTCGACGAAAAGTCCTGCTGCTAGCACTAACGCCTGATGAACTTTGGAACTCCAGCGTGATTTCAATCAACGAGGACTTGCTATTTTGTTTCCCTACTCTTTTCAGAGTTCTACGGCAGTGTTCACTAATTTTTTTCGGCCTGCCACTTCGTTTTTCTGCAGTTTCACTGCCTCGACGATTCCCCTTCACAATTACAGCACTCACAGTGGATTTTGGCTTCTGTAGAATGTCCAAAATTTCACGAACTGATATCTCACAAAGGTGGCATCCCACTATAATGCCACGATCAAAGTCACTAAGCTTCTTTGACTTATTCATTGTCTCACAAACGCATAAATATGACAAACTACTACCAACAATTTATAGCTTTCGGTTACGCATCAAATTACGTCACCCGGCAGATCCACTTCTTTAGGGGGGTGTCCGGATACTTTGGTCCAGATAGTGTAGGTTAATGGATGATTTTATCAAAAACTAGTATAAAAAAAAATACACTGCTGGCCACCCAAATTGCAACACCAAGAAAGACAAGAGATATCACAACAAAATTTATTTTGTAGATAACATGTTTACCAAGTATCAAATGATTAAATTTATAGACTTCTGTGAAGTGTGGTTCCTGCCAAAATCAGTAGCCAGAGTAGCCGCCATTGTTGGAGATCACCGCTGCCACACGCCTCGGCATTGATTCAAAGAGACTTTGGATGAGTTCTTGGGGTACAGCAGACCAAGCAACTTCCACACGTTGCCAAAGTTGATCTGCTGTGGCAGCTGGAGATGGAATCTGGGTCAATCGTAGAGCAACCATGGACCACATGTTTTCTATCGGCGAAAGATCCGGAGAGCGAGGCGGCCAGGGAGACAATTCAATCTGGCGATTGACGAAGAACCGTTGGACAATGCGTGCGACGCGTGGTCGCGCATTATCCTGTTGAAATATGTCTGTGGGCAAGCCCTGAAGGTAAGGAAGGACAACTGGCTCCAACACCTTGGAGATGTAGCGCTGGCTGTTTAAAGTACCGGTAATGCGTACTAGAGGTGTGCGAGAGTGATATCCAATACCGCCCCATACGATAATACCCGGTGCAGGACCAGTGTGGCGGTGCATAACGCAGCTGTTCAGCATCCTCTCTTCAAGGTGTCTCCAGACTCGAATGCGACCATCGTGGTCTTGCAGACAGAAGCGTGACTCGTCAGTAAAGACAATTTCATTCCATTCTGCCGTCCACATCCTTCTGTCATCGCACCATTGGCGGCGGAGACGTCTATGGTTCTGCGTCAAGGGTAGACAAAGCAATGGACGTCTTGCGGACAGACCACTCTGCTGTAAACGGCGTCGAATGGTACGCGCAGACACTGGATGATGCGTTACAGACTGCATGTGCTGTGCTATGGTTCGTGATGTGACTGAGCGATCCGCCACTGCCATGCGCAAAATTTGCCTGTCATCACGTGAAGTGGTGCGCACAGGTGGATTCGATCGAACACGCCGGTCCGTCGTACCCTCCTGCATCCAACGATCACATATCCGCATTACAGTTGTTTGGATTCGTCCAACACGACTACCGATTTCCCTGAAAGATAATCCAAAATCTCGGTAGGCCACTATCCTTCCTCTGTCGAACTCGGATACTTGATCAAAAGATGATCGCTGTTTTCGACGAGGCATAATTGGTAGTTTTTTTGAAAAAACCACAAGAAAAACACAATTGCCGAACTTGAAATCGTCGAAATCTCCAAGCCTTAAATAGCGATTTGAAGTGGCGCCACAGGCGCGCGTGATGTGCGTCTGCGCTGAAATTCTAATCATTTGCATATCTCACCTCCGCTAATGCATGTTGTAAATTTCATGTCATTTTCATGTTTTCTTCAGGGTGTTGCATTTACAGTGGCCAGCAGTGTATATTAATGAGTACAAATCAAAGTCAAATGTAAAGCAGAAACTGAATTCCTGCGTGTTCATTTTCTTCTAATGAAAGTGGGTGCAATTATTCTTGGAAAGATGCTACATTGCTCTAAGCTGCAGTTTAAATTGAAAATGAAGAGATCAAGGCGCAAAATTGAGAAGTATCTTGATTTTATTCCCCGTTATAAAAAGGTGACAGCGAGTGTCCTTGCTGCCTTGCTGATACACATACATACATACATACATACATATATATATATATATATATATATATATATATATATATATATATATATATATATATATATATATATATGTATGTGTGTGTGTGTGTGTTAGTTACTATAAACAATAAAATCCAAAGTTGGTTGTTGTCGTAGGCTGTCATATAAAATCGCACATTCTTATCACGTAAGGCAGTAAATAAAAAAACTTTCATCAACCCCTCAATATTTGGACCTAATTGGTCAATATCTGGACCAGTGGCGCACCCAGGGGGTTGGCAAGGGGCCCTGCCTCCCCCCCCCCGCCCCAAAGAAATAGAAATTGTATTATGAATATTGATTTTGCATTATAAATATTTTTATCCGTTCATTTCGCCCCCCCCCCCCCAAGAAAAAATCGTGGGTGCGCCACTGATCTGGACCAATTTAAAGTTCTGGCTCACAAACACACTCACACGCCAGCACTCTTTCTATCTTCTCAAAATCTCCATCGCTTCAGCTAAAACCTGCACGTGCCATAGGTTTTGAATTATGTATTCATATGCTAAATATCCTAAAATTCCAACAAAGTGGAATCATCAGAGAACCACAAATGGATATACTTTCTCGTGGCCTTGATAGAATATGAATACATGCGTAAATGAGAGATCCAAGGATAGAACTCTTTAAGAGAAGATATATAAACTAAAAGAGGAAATGCATTAATATAGATAACAATTTATATGTCACGAGTGGTACATTAAATATTCGTAAGATAGGGGACAAAAATTTTTGTCATGACACATTTATATATAGCAAGCTAGATAGGTAGATAGATAGATAGATGATATACAGATAGACAGACGCAGTCGGGTATGTTACAATGTACTCATGCTACACAGATTTCTTTTTGTTAATAAAATACGCAGATGATACAATTACCTCAGAAAAATAACATCGGGTAAGATAATCACCTGGATATTACCGCTGGAATTACAGCCATAATTAGTTTAATTACTCATGGATGGTTCCCTTTTATAGGGTCCAAAAACTGTCGATAAAGCAGTCATCCTGTATTCGTTTATCAAAAATGTGTAGACAAATACCCAATTATTGATGAACCGCCCACTGAAGTCACCTAAAGTGACTAGGCATGATGACACCTCTATGTTAATTTATGATTTTTGTAAAAAAATCCTTATATTTTCTGTTCGCTAAGAATGTTTTTATGTTTAAGTGCTTTTATTATTGATATTTCGGAAATGGTTTTTACTGAGGATGGATTGTTTATGTTTTTTTAAGTGGTTTAGATTGTTTAAGCTTTTTGTGACAGAAAGTTTGCTAAAAGCTTTCACAATGAAGAAAGATTGTTTATGAATATGAAGCAAAATATACAATCAGAATAAACGAACAACATCTGCCCTGCAAGCTTTTCTGTAAAAATAGCAGATATCTCAGTTTTGTAAGTGTAGTCCATGTATAAAAATTCCCAAATCCCTTCTTCCCGTATAAAAATCCTTAGTTATAAATTATAATCTTTCTTTTGTAGATTTAAAAACTCAAATAGATTTAAACAAACATTATAAAGACATCCCCTGGTAAGAGGGAAATCGCTTCCCCTTATTTCTATATTACCGCTCTATGTAACAAGGAATTAGGAATTTTTAATAATTTTCTTTATAGCCTAACACAACACGCGTATTTGTGCGTATTCGCAATATCCTATGCTCTCATTAAAAATCTTCGAACTTAGTGGGAAAATTTTTAGCGTCCTAATTTATTTTCATGGTGAGTGAAATAAAATAAGAAACTTGAAGATACTTGATATTGTTTTTAGAGAAACACTTATCAGTTCGATTCACTGGCATATCTTTCACCTTTTGGTCTATTATCTTCAGCTTTCTCATGTATTTTCTAAAAGTAATGCCTTTTATTAAATCGAGTGCCTTTTACGTTTTGATTTTCGATTCAACTTTTCACCATACAATCTGCTTATATTTATTAAAAGTTGATTAAAAAAAAACAATGTCCAAACTAGACTTTGAAATCTCTATGATATAATATTTATTATCATGATATAGTAAACTTAATTTGAATCAATTTTAGCCACGTTTAAATCATATCAATTCTTGGTAGTATTTAAAGAGGTAAATCTCATTAGGAATAATTATTTCTCAACATGAAACTTGGAAAAAACGCCTCATGTGCTTCGACCTGGTGAATAACTATTAATTGCTTCAAAACTAGTAGTTACTTTCACTTTTTAATGTGGATATGAAGATGCCATGTGTTCCTGTTAAATTAATGGGTAATACCGAATATTGAAGTTACATTTCCAACATTTGACTATAGAACGTTTAACTTCGATATCCTCGTCTATTAAAATTTCGCCTGACTTTAAATAGAGTTTTCCTTATATTTTATATTTTGAAACAATATCTAATCAGGAACTGTCATCCATTTTCCAAGAAAATTCAGTTAAAATTCATTACTGGTTTTCAATTACGCTTGGACAGTAATCTTTCTTGAAAATGTTCAAATTAAATACACCGCTTGCACGCACTCACTAAAAGGAAATTTTTAACCTTCACATATTAGGATTTTTCTAAAAACTGCATCTCTCATTAAATGGAATTATTGTATTTTGTTGCTTGGGTCTAATACCGATATCTTACGTCTGTTGTCTTCCATGTATCAAATTCCTCATTGATTGTACTAAAAAATGGCTACCTTGATATTTCACTCGTAATTTCTCTTCTTCGAATTATTTAAGATGTACCTACAAGCTGTAAGAACTGGCTAAAACAGCAATTCCCCATTCCAGGACTTTTAACTCCGAAGGATATTTCTCCGAATTTTATCCCTTATTCCTTGTAAATTTACCTGCTTCATTTGCATTTTCTTGATGACTCTTGCAATTCAAACACAACCCTTCATTGCCAAAAAATCCCATTTAAAACATCCTCCAGCTATAACGCGTTCATTGATCTTCTGGCCACCCCTAAACGTAACATAGTTCTAAAAGACCAAGGATGTAGATATAACCAAGGAAAGACAGAGATGTCCTTTTTGGAGAAAAAAAAAACCTGCCCTTTTAATAACTGACAGCATTACATATTTAGAATCGATTAAAGGAGAAGAAGACCTTTGATATTTGCACGCGAAGTCCGTTCGTTGCCATTGAGCTCTGACAGTTCAAACTCGGTCTGGGATTTCGGGCATGGTTTCCCAGAAAATCGCGGAAGGAGCCAGACGCTTGCACGCGGTTGTGCATACTAACCGGTTGATGTCATGAATATTTTAACGTGACAAAGTTTAGTCGAGGAGTTTTTTTTTTGAATAACCACAGGTGGAATTTTGGCAGGAATTGGGGGAAATACATATTAATCAGAAAAGTGTTATTAGTAGATGTAATTAAAGTAGGTGACACAAGACAAGTGACAGTGATTCATGAAGAACATTTTTCGCTTAAATATGAAGACTCTGATTTTAAAATAAATTCTGTACTGCATATATATATATATATATATATTTGAAAGCGTTTTAAATTTTTAAAGCTGTTTTTCTATACAACTAAGTTTTTTTTAGACTTTGCTGTATAAATATCATTGGCAGTAGTAGGTGTTAAGGCTGCTGTGGACTAACACTATTGGATTCCCTCACCAATGTTACCTCCTTCTTCAATGTTAACCTATGAAGAAGATTCGTTTATATATATATATATATATATATATATATATATATATATATATATATATATATATATACTAGCTGAAAACCCGCCCTTCGCTACGGAGTACATTCAAGTTAAATACAACGATCAATGTATGCAATTAATGCCAAAAATAAATAAATAAATATCCAATCGTCTGCTGCATTAGAAAGAAAAAATGTTATTTTTTTCTATTTAGTTGTTATGCACGTGACGATAAATTTATTTAAAGTACCAGAAAAAGAAATCACGTGATCAGCATTTAATAAATTAAATTCTAAAAATTAATGTTTAAAAATTCACCAAAAACCAGAAAAGGGAGGTAAATATTCGAAAAAGATCTCATTTTAAAGGAATTTTTATGATCTCTCTCGTGATATAAATTTTATAACCCTCAAATTATTATTTTAAATGCAAACTTTAAAAAAGTTACTAAAACAGCTTAAAAATTTAACTTTAAAAAATCTAAGAAGAATTTTTCAAAAACTTTTCTTAGTGCACCCCTACACTATAAGAAGAATCGCCATGCAAAATTTCAGCCCTTTAGGTCCAGCGGTTTGGTCTGTGCGTTGTATGTCAGTCAGTGAGTCAGTCAGTTACGGAACTGTTTTATATATATAGATTTGAAAGAGTTTTAAATTTTCAAAGCTGTCTTTCCATACAGTCAATTTTTTTTAGACTTTGCTGTATTAAATATCATTGACAGTACTAGGTGTTAAGGCCTCTGTGTACTAACCTTATTGGATTCCCTCACCAATGTTACCTCCTTCTTCAATGTTAACCTATGAAGAAAATTCGTTTATATATGTATATATATATATGTGTGTGTGTGTGTGTGTGTATATATATATATATATATATATATATATATATATATATAAAAGAAACGAAAAATGCCCAAAGGTATAAAATTTCTTTCTCTACTACGGAGTACAATTTTTTTTTAATCTTTCAATCCAAGTCGACAATCTGTGTACAAATTTTCTCCATAGGTTAACAGTGAGATGAGTGTATCCAATAGGGTTAGTAAACACCAGCATTAAGCATTTAATACACATGTAATATAAATGGTTTTACACTTCCTCTGGGATTCTGTGGCAGTTAATCACTGCGAATGGGTAAGGACTCACATATGAGCCGCTCACTTGCCAAATCGATATGTCCATAAAACAAAAAGTATTGAAAAGTGATAAAAAATAATATTCTTAGTATTTTAAAATTCCTTTTAAGATATAAATTCAAATAAACATTGTAGAATGCGTTTCTGCAGCTATAGCTTTTATCTAACGACATATAAAATCTATAATATAGAATATCCTCGGAGTAATCGTTATTATTATTACAGTTTTTGCGTGACTAAAGCAGTTAATCGATTTGGCAAGTGAAAAAAAAAGTAATGACATCCAATTCATATATTATTCCTTGCAGAAAAAAATTTAAATAATTGTTTAATAATTCCCAAGTATTTACTTCTGTGGCAGTTAGACTGCAACTAACTAATTTATTTTACTTTTTTGCCATGAAACAACACTAAACGATTTACCGTTTGCGACTATTTTCATTAGAATATAGAGTTAATCGGATTGTCCTCTGAAATAAATTACGGTACTTTTCCGTTAGCCGGGAGCAAGTGATGTATCGCGAAATATGGTTATTAAATCGCATTTTTACCACATTTTTATTAACTCGCTTTCTTTTTTGTCCGGTGCAAATCTTGCAATCGATTTTTAACTAACTTCCCGACTAGCAAGACATTTGAAACTTTTAGAATACCTCAGAACACGATGACAATGCATTCTTTTAATACTTTTAGCCATCTTTAAGCAAATTTGAATTCATTTTCAGTTAATTTTGTTTTGTATGGAAAGTTAGTTCAGAAAAAATCCGCAAGGGGGCGCTTCGATCGAATTCAATGCCTTGCACTTTTGCGTAACGGCGTTTGACGATTTTGAAAACAGAATATATGTGAATTTAATTTTTTTCAAAAATTTTAAAAAAAAACTATAAAAGTTAGTAGTTTATAAAGTCTGTGGATAGTGGAAACGACTTAAAAGTGATTACAATTAAATAAAAGAAAGGGAAAAACGTGGTATATAAAAAGTTCTTTTTCTCTTGTAATTACCAGCTGTTTTGTTTAATTAATTATAACTCGCGTGATATGTGTACGTGAATGAACAAAATATATAAGTAAACAGGAATTTTATTCATTAAGTAAATAATAGTTAGGAGACCAAAAATCTTTAATGCCCTTCAAGATGTCTTCATAAGGACCCTTTTTTTGTAGTCGAGACAGAAATTCAGCTAATACAATTGCAAATGGTGGCGTGCAGTTCCTCAATGTTTTCTGTATCGCCGTTTGGTGCTTTATCACAAATGCTCAATATTTTGTTCGATTGTGAAGAAAGCAAGTACAGTTTGTGGTTAATTAGTTTCCAATTTTTATTCATATGAATTTCGGGGTTATTTAGCTGGATATCTGAACTTAATCATGTTCTTTCACATGATAGATACCCTCTATTACGACATCTTCCAACATTTCGTGTGGGAAAATGCTTCTTTAAAATTTAGCCTACTATTACCTCATAGACTGTTTTCCTACGGTTGTTAGGTTAGCGACTTTTTATTCTCGCCAATGGCGATACTTTTTAGAGAAAACGCCAAATGCTCACGACTAACGCCACAGTGCTACCTAAATTACTTATTATTCGATGGCCAAAATAAAATTTTGTCATTGAGTAGTGTTTATCCTCATTATTAAGGAAATTCGTTATGAATATAAAAAGTTAGGAGTCAATCAAGTGCTTTGACACTAAAATTTTCAAAATTTTCAAATGTGGACTTAATCGATATGGCTCGTGAATGGCTCATACATAATTAAAAGGACTGCCTTAACGAGCGAGAAATTGTATTCATCCGCGTTATTTTGGGTCACAAACTATTTTCTGAATTTTAGCGAATACCCCTCTTTTATTTACATTTTCAGTGATGCAGTCGGCATCAAGTTATAGATTCTTGTACAGGTCAAACGCCTGTCGGGTTATGCAAAATGTAAATGGTAATAAGGAGTATTAAGGATTTCTTATATTGGGCTCGATGTATTGAAATCTTATTTATCACCAAGTTTTTATTAACTCGCTTTCTTGTTTGTTTGTGTGTGTGTTTGTCCAGTACAAATCTTGCGATCGATTTTTAACTAACTTCCCTACTAGCTAGACATTTGAAACTTTTAGAATAGCTCACATCACGATGACAATGCATTATTTTAACACTTTACCATCATTAAGCAGATTTGAATTCGTTTTCAGTTACTTTTGGTTTGTAGACTGGTACAGCCATCTATCGGCCGGGACAGGAACGCAAAGTTAAACGAGAGTTAACTTCCAATTAAGTTCATTTTCTTTCAAGTTGGTGGGATAATTCATCAAAAACATTTTTAAAAAGTATTTATTAATACATAGAATTGTCAATTTTATATGATTCAACAGAAAATTTAAAAACATGGTATATAAAAAGTTATTTTTATCTTGTAATTATTCTCATCACTACTACCACGACTACTATGATTTATATGTTAAAAGGAAATATATAAAGTACATATATATATATATAAGGGTTGGGGCATAAGTCATGGCAACTATTTTTTTTCTTGTAGATATGTGAACGGATCACAAACGTATATGTGTCGTGTGGAAGTTCTGCAGGCATATTGTGTATGCAGAACAACAGATGGCTCTGTGATAGCTGGTAGTAGAGCAGCGAGGGCTCTGAAATCAGTCAGTTGGTGAGTGTCGTGCGAGATGGAAGTAACCCGTGTTGAGCAGCGCGCTTACATCAAAATAGCCGTTCTCCGAGGGAGAAATGCGATGGAATGTCACAGTGAATTAGTAGAAGCATTTGGGAATAATGCCCTACCATATCGTACAGTAGCCTGACCTTTCGCCCTGTGACTTTGATCTCATTCCCAAGATTAAGGAACCAATACGTGGTAGGTGGTTTGCAACACGAGAGGACATTGCTAATGCTGTGCGCCAACAGATGACCCGATTCACACATGGTGCGGCAAATTCTGAAGCTGATGTTATTCAGCGCCTCCCACATCGTTGGCAGCGTGTGGTGACACTAGCAAGGGACTACATTGAGGGTCTTTAGGACCAGGTTTGTCATGTCAACTTTATATGTACTGTGTTATCATTCTTTTGCACGGTGAAGGCCATATTGCCCTGTATAGTACCGTAATAAATTAGTGTGTTACGATATTTCAGTGCTATTCATTGTCCACACATGTAGTTAAGACCTTGTCCTTTCGTCTGTATATGTCACATTTTCCAACCGGACTGGTATCTTCAAGAAAAAAAATAGTTGCCATGACTTTTGCCCCAACCCTCGTATATATATATATATATATATATATATATATATATATATATATACACATATATATATATACGAGGGTTGTAAATAAAGTAATGGCAACATACCCGGAAAACACTTTTTAATGAACGTATAAGCAATATATATATATATATATATATATATATATATATATATATATAAGAAAGAGAGAGAGATCCTAAAACCCTTTCTTCCGTTTAAGTGTACCTAAAGGTTTTAAAATATTACTTGTTGTTGTTGTTTCTAATGCCCCCCTGGTCGGAAGTATTCCAGACCAGGTCCATATAGGCGTTGGGCTAAAGGGTGCGGCTCCGGTTTATAATGGCACCACAAGAGTCCACTTTAGCCAGATGCCACCTCAATTTTGACTGAACAACCCCAGGGGTGACATCTAGAGGGATCGTACTATCTCCCACATTCTCTGACTTTATAGAGGAACTTTCCGGTGTACGGATTTAACGTGCTCATATCCGGGCTAGACACGGAGGAATTTAATGGCGCTTGTCGGGATTCGATCCGAGCACCCTCAGCACCGAAAGCCGACGCTCTACCACTGGGCTACCTCGGGCCGAAATATTTAATAAATGGTGTCAAGTTATAACGTGACAGAAAGACCGGATAGAAATATCATAGCTGTATACAGCTATGAGATTTCTATCTTTGGTTAGGTATTCCTTAATCGACAGATTTACGGCTTATGATAAAATTTTATTCCCCTTAAAGAAAAGGAAAATTAGACTATTTTACGTGGAAAGAGTTAGTTAGGTAATAAGTTTCTCGCTTTTCAATTTCTTTTCTTTTCTGTTCTTCATTTCTCTCTTGGAAAATTTGCTACCGAAGGGAAAAATTGGGAAAACCCCAGAAAGATTTTTTCCCATTTTTCCATCATGTACTCTCTAAACACTCCCAAACACCGTTTTTAGTTTACATAGAACCAGAATTAATATATAAATAAAAAAAATATTTGGAAAATATTAGAACATAGCATTAATTCCCAAGATGCTTGAGAGAGGCAATAATTCAAGGTAACTCTACAATGATCAATAGGCAATATTCTTTTTTCCAATTTTTTTTTAAATGTGTACGTGATGATATTTTTTATAATAATCCCCTAAGGATATTTTTTTAAACGGCCAAAATCCCTTTTAACATCGTTCATCGTTTTAAAATATCTAAAAACTAAAACGGAGGAATAGAGCTGTGAGGTATTAGGTACGTATGATGGGATCCGATAACAATTAGGAAACTAGGTCGCAAGGACCTTCGCTAACTTATTTAAGGCTATTTCTCGTCAACCTTTAAATGCGTAACGCTCGATGAACACATAAAGAGTTCTTTCGCCCCTGCGGTAACATTAGCTAATTGATACCGAAATGACCTCCAGAGGGCTTTCGAAACGATCTGCAGACTTGGCATATATATATATATATATATATATATATATATATATATATATATATATATATATATATATATATATATATATATATATATATATACATACATATATATATATATATATATATATATATATATATATATATATATATACATACATATATATATATATATATACATACATATATATATATATACATACATACATATATATATATATATATATACATACATATATATATATATATATATATATATATATATATATATATATACATATATATATACCTAAATACCAAGAAATGTCATATACGGTTTAATGACGTTATAATGATTTCGCCGCATTCCTAAGTTATTTGCCAAATGTCAATGTACTTCGTATGAAGTTATATGCATCATATTACCTATAAAAACGAATGGGAAAGGAAATAATCGAGGTAATACTGGATTATGGAATTGGAACCTGAATTACTTCTTTTCTAAGTAGCCTAGTGGTTTGCAAATCGGAATTCGGCACTGGGGGTGTTCGGTTCGATTCCTGATAAGCGCAACTGGATGTTCTCGTGTCTACGTCGGTTATGTTCAAGTTAAATCTATAGGCTGAAAACACCCCCGTGAGGTTTGTAGGAGTGCGAGGAGGGTAGAAGATCTCCCCTCTTTTTCAGATGTCGCAACTGGGGATGTTGGGTACAAATTGGGGTGGCAGCATATACATCTGCAGAGATTCAACCCGAGGGCTTTCAATGCTATGTCGAATCCTGTATGGTGCATTGAAGCAATGGCTGTAATTCTTTGATAAGTCTAAAAATGGTTCGAGCTTCTTTAAATGCTTGAAAATGAAATTTAAGAAAACATAACATATCTTTATTGATCACAAGTTATTAAGATCACAAGTTATTAAGATACAGATTGAGCTCTTCGGTCATTTTGGTTGCAGTTGTTTTCTTTCTTCCTGTCGCAATCCGCGTCAATACCTCGTCTGTCTCTTTCACTCAGCTCTCCCTTTCGTCCACTATTCTGTTTAGCAAAAGATGTTTTTCCGTGCACTCTGTATGCTATCATTACTTTCGATACCATAGCTTGAAAAACACCCATTAAGCTGGGGGTTGAAGTAACAGATACTCCAATTTAAACGCGCTCCAAAAATTTGCCCTTTTCGCAAGGACTGCAAGGTTTGATATTTTACGCTGTTCCCCCCAAAATCACGATACACTCAGCTTCATTACTGCTATCTGACAGTAGAATAATACATACAATATATTATATAAAAAATATCGGTGGCCAGAATTGTTTTTTAAGGAATACGAAGCACATTCATAAATACCACTAATATTGATAGGTGTTTCCATTATTTTGATAACCACCTGCATATATATATATATATATATATATGTGTGTGTGTGTGTGTGTGTGTGTGTGTGTGTGTGTGTGTGTGTGTGTGTATATATATATATATATTGATTCAAAACTCCATGTACAAACTTTAAGGGGAGGTAGAAAACTCAAAAGCAAAACAGAATCATATAGGAATGTATGACCGGAAACGCAAACCTGACGCTGGAGTGCGCTATCTACTTAATCGGACCATACCTCTTACCAACCCCACAGGATGGCCGAAAATATCGCATTTTTCTGAAGGAGGTAGAAAACTCAAAAACAAAACAAAATCACATAGGAATGTATGACCGATAACCCAAACCTGATGAGCTAGAGGATAAACAAAGATGCAGAAATGTTGGCTTTTCCTATCTGCATCTTTGTTTAACCTCTAACTCATCAGGTTTGTGTTTCCGGTCATACATTCCTATGTAATTCTGTTTTGTTTTTGAGTTTTCTACTTCCCCAAATAGTTTGTACATGGAGTTTTGAATCATCCTGTATATTAAAGTACATTAAAGTATAAGTATATCCAACACCTTATAAAATTTTATAAATAATTTTTAAAAAATTATATTTTAAAAATTGCAATTATTATTTCTTTAAATGCTCCTTGCGGTCCAATTTTTAACTTTCCTTAATTTTGCATTTATATTGCGTATTAATACATTTTGAACAGAGAATTGTATTACTTTGTGCTTTCGTTGAATAGTAAATTTTTAGGAAATATTTTTATGCTTGTACTCTGAATTTTCTGGAAATTTTTGTACTTTTCTACACTTCAGTTAAACTTTGATAATCTGAATGATGTCGAAACCTGAAATGGATACCTTATTTTAATGTATTAGAGGAGTGTTTATTATAAATTTTATGAAATTTAGTCAAAAATTATGACGCAAGGAGCATTTCAAAGACTTGCAAATGTGGAAATTACTCGTTTCGAGAAAAAGACATTTCGAAGATTTTTTTTTCACCTACCTTTAATATTTACTTTTCTAAAGTCACAGAGTTTTCATTTTACTTTTTATTACATAATTGAAATACATTTTATTCCAATATTTACATATTTTTAAAATATTAATACATCAAAAATTAATACATCATTTTTGTTCGATTTTTTGGTATTTTGAAAGTCCATCATCCCCTAAATGAATCTCTTCAGGTACGTACGGGGGAAAAGAAACCAGTAAAGAGGAAGGATTGGTGCCAACCGATATAAGGATTATAGAAATTAGAGCTAGTTGAGAGATTTAAGGGGACAAGGGACCTTCAAATTCGAATTTTTTAATTTACAATTTTCAACTCTATATACAAGTTGAGAATAATTAATTTTCTATTTTACTACACTGAAAACCCATAAAATTCAAAATAAAGAATTTTTGGCAAAATAATGCCTGTTTTTCAAATTTTTTTTCAAAAGTGCTAAAGTTTTTCAAAATGTACTATGCGCATTCTATAGTAATTAAAATCCTTAAATTTTGTATTACAAGTTTACCATATGTATATAAATGTAAACGTGCATTTATTTATTTTTTGTATGAATCAAAAGTCTTAAATATATTTTTTTTATAATCTGCTTGTTATTTTTTCATGTTTTTATGTTTTTACTTTAATTTATGGTCTATAAATTTGAAAAATATTTGTGATTTCAAAGAATTATGCACAGTTTTGTGACAAACACTTCAATTAACAATTCTGAGAAATTTGGAAGATATCAGAAAAAAATGAATACGCATGGAGCTTTTTGAAAAATTTTAGCATTTTTCATAAATTTTTTGATAAATAATATCTTATTCCTCCACAAAATACTTAGTTGTGAATTCTAAGTATCTCTAGTATAGTAGAAAATAATATTAATTATACTCATGGTGTATATAGAGTAAAATATTGAAATTTAAAGATAAACGATATTGAAGGTCCCTTGTTCCCTTAAACTTACCGTTAGTGTGTTTAGGGTTGTGTGCTCCTAATAAGAGTGTAATTTGAAAGACGGGGGAATTTTGTATGCTAATTTTCCACTCAATTCAATTTTAGTTTTTGGTTGAATCAGCTTTATACTTTCTTACCACTGGGCCTTCGACATCTGCAAGCCAGTTAGCTGCGATGAATAGGTAATTCTTTACAATCTATATTTTATCAACAGAAATAAAGAAATTAAATAAATTTTACGAGTTATCGAAATGGAACACTTTATGCAAATATATAACTTGGAGGATTAACTACCTTCCATGTAGACACATTTAAAGCATCAAACGTTGCATTTGTTTTCAAATGCATATGCCGAGCGTCATTTCAAGTGCAGCCACACTGTTCTAAAAATCCCAAACACAGTTTTCCCATTTACAGCGCAGTCATTCGCAAATCACGGTTTATTTTTGTCTTGTGACTGTACCTCTGCTTTCCAGATAGCTGTTTCCTATAATACAACATGACAGATGATCTGCGGGTTGTCATCGAAGGCAATTTTAGCTCCCATAAAGGGAGAATCATTACTACCGTGTTTAAAAATTTCCCGACATAATACTCACTTTTGAGGTTAACGGACCTAATTGGTCACTCTGATAATCAGAATTTTTGGAGTTAAACACAGATCTCTTTTGCATTTTGTACAGGGGTAGTTAGGGTGTAATATCGGAAGTGATTTTCATGGAATTGAATATTTTTCCATGGAAACTGTTACACACCATTGCTCAATTTAACAAACAGCACCTCTCTCTCTTTATATATATATATATATATATATATATATATATATATATATATATATATATATATATATATATATATATATATATATATATATATATATATATATGTATATATATATATATATATGTATGTATGTATACAGTTGGCTCTCTGTTTAAGGACGCTGTACTTAACGACGATCTCTATTTAAAGACGATATTTCCCCGTCCCGGCCCCTCCGACGTTATGGGAAATGTTATTTTTTCACAAATTCTGTTTAAGGGCGATCTATACTTAAGGACGATTTTTCACTCCCTTGAAAGTCGTTAAACAGAGAGTCGACTGTATATATATATATATATATATATATATATATATATATATATATATATATATATATATATATATATATATATATATATATATATATATATATATATATATATATATATATGTATATATATATATATATATATGTTACAGTCAAAACCCGAATTAACTAGGGAAAACGCGTTCTAACTGGAAGCACTAGAGAAGACCCGAATTAACTAGGCAAAACGCGTTCTAACTAACAGCGCTAGGAAAAACCCGTTTTATTCGGGTTTTGACTGATTTGTTAGACAATATTATTTCTATCTATCCAAAATTATTGTATTATTTCAACAATATGTTATATAACAAGTTCTAATTTAAATCAAACTATACTTAGTAAAACAGTGTTTGAAGAAAGAACCTATCATTGAAGAAAAAAAAAATACTTTATTTGGATATTGTTTAACACAGTACCGTTATTAGGAATTACTTATCTTTGGCTTCCTTTCTAATTAGAAAACTGTTGATCGACTTAATAGCAAGCATATACTCCCCTGATTGTGCTTGTTCAGTTTCTTGCTCTTCTGCATTCATGTCCACGAAAATTTTCTGAAGTTCATCCTCGTTTTGGATATTTTTCATAATATCGGATGGCAAGGTTGAGATTGTCAGTCCAACTCTTGGTTCAATCCCAAACATAGCTTTGTATGGTGATTGTTTAATTCCTAAATGTAAAGCTCTGTTTTTTATGAATTGGACAAAACGAAGACCATTGGACCACTTTGTAGTTTGATTATCTTTCATCCATGAAGCCAACATATTTTCTACGTCTTGGTTGGTCCTCTCAACCGAATCCTGCGACTGGCTGTGACGAGGTTTCCCATGAACAATCTGGCCAATACGTAGATAATTGCTCTATAACGGAATTTACAAACTCTCATCCATTACCAGAATGCAATTTACAAGGAGCCCCAAATGTCAAAAAGATATCAAGTAGTTACAAAGCAGCCTCTACCGCTCTGATGTGCTCGCAGTAACACAAACTTTGTTAAATGGTCCTGGTAAACCATAATAAACCTAAATTCATTATCTGCCTGAGATTGCATGTCAATCAGATCCACTTGGCAGCGACTGTTCATTTCTTAGTGAATAATAGGTTTAGAAACCAAACCTTTCCATTTTTTTTCTGTTGACATGTTTCACACATCGATAAAAAAATTTGTATCATCTCAGTAGTTATGTTAGCATATTTTCTTGAAGTTTTAATTTTGAGTTTGTCTCTACCATCATGTCCTATGGCCACATGCGCACTTTCAATAACATCAAAAATTTCTTTAACTGGTAAATAATATTTTATGGGCTCATTTGAAGAAACCAACTTTTTTACTCCACTGATTTCAAGAATGTCAAACCTTTTTAATCTGCGGTATTGAACAGAAGTCTTGCTAACGGCAGATTTGGCTTCTTCAACCTCTGATAAAAGAGTGTTGTATTCATCACTTGTTATAACATTAAAGTTATTTTATTATTTTTATCTAATAACTGTAATTGTTCAAGAAATCTATTTTTCCAATTTTTAGCGCAAAAAGCATTAACATTTTCTTTACTCATCGTTAATAAATCAAACAGCACAAACACGTTCCTGCAAGAATAAAACTAAACGACTGCACTTGCTTTGAAAATTTCACAAGCAACAAATTCAGATTCAAGCGGTTCTAACTGGACAAAACCGGCATTAACTAGGGAAAACGGGTTTTCCCTAGTTAATGCCGGGGGCCGTTTTTCCCTAGGGCTCCCAGTTAGAACGCGTCTTCCCTAGTTGATTCGGGTTTTGACTGATTTCGTGTTTTCGCTGTAACATAGTATGTTAATATATATATATATATATATATATAAAAATAAATTAAGGGGACGGTGGACTTAAAATTTATCTTTTTAATTTTTGTCGTTCAGTAAAGAAATTTTGTATTAACATGCATCAGAACATAAATCTTTAAAATATCAAAAAATACTGTAACTTTTTTTTTCAAATTTTTTAAAACTTTTAGTTTTCAAAATTTTCAAAAACTTTTAAAAATGCTCCAAGTGTGACAAATTCGAGTTTTTCCATTTAATATCTCTTTCATATTATTCAATAGTAACATAGAAACAAATCTGTGTATTCATTTTATAATTGGATGGTAAGTTCATTTTTTACTCATATTTTTTTAGATATTTACAGCATTTTCAGCAAAATTTCATGTATCGCTATATATTAAAGACTATCGACAGTACTTAATAAACTCGCATACTAAAAAGGATAAACAGATTTGTTAACACAAGTTTCCCGATGGTCTCTTTGAAATGTTATAAAATTTGAACTAAAGATGAGATGCAAGGAGCATTTTGAAGACACAAGAAACATGAAAAAAAAATTTTGAGAAAAATGCATTTAAAGTTTATTCTTAACTTGCCTTTAATGTTCACTTATAAGAAACTCCAAAATTTCTCTAATAAGTAAATATATAACAATTTATTTAACGGGATCCAGGACACACAATTGTTCGAATTTTCGAAAAAAAAATTATTATATTAAAAATTTTTGTGTTTTTTAACGCTTAAAATGACGTTTAAATCATGTTTCTTCTAATAGTAGCCAAGCGTTCTTTAAACCTCTAAGTGCGTTTTTCTGCATGATGGGTTTTTTCCCCATTTCTCGCCTTTAAATTGTTATAAGTCAAGAACCGTTAAAGATAAATGGATGAAACTTGGAACATGCCTTTTTCAACTATTTTACTTTAATTCTGAGTCAACAAATTTCAAAAAAATATTTACTCTTAAAAATATGATTTTTTTAAAAATATGATACATCATTTATTTTGTAATTTTTAATATAAATATTTTTAATTTTTTTAAAAATTAATATTTTTAAAAATGCTGAATAAGAATTAAAACTTATACATTCTTGTTTAATTAAATTAAAAATAATTGAAATTCGACAAATAATATTTCGAGTTATAACAATTTAAATTTACCCTACTTTTTTTTAATTTTTAAATTTAAAATTTTTTTAAAAACATTTTGAGAAGTTTTATGAAGTGATTTTGTTTACAAATTATATGGTTAACCATCACAAAAAAATTCAAAATTTTAACTCAATAAATAACATTTTTTTAAATGTGTCTCGGACCCCCTTAAATTAACTTCATATTACTTAGAAGCATCATTAAATAATATGTATTATGTTAAAAATTAACTTTTAGATTGTTCTTGACACACCATTGTTTGCAAATTTACTAAAATTTTGAGGGCCTCGAGGGGTTTGTTTGCATTTTTTAAATGTTAATAACTTCCTTATAAAGTAAAATATTTGCCTACCGTTTTCTGCATAAGGTACTATGAAGTGTGGAAAATACTACGAGAGTTAAAAAAATTAAATTTTTTGGTCGACTTTTTTTTTTAAGGTCAACCGTCCCATTAAAAAAAGGTCTGGAAAAATTATATACCTATTATATATCTCCATCCCCCCCTCTCTGACTAGACACGTCTTTCATATAATGACTTTCCGGTATACGGATTTAACGGGCCCATATCCGACCTAGATACAAAGGTATTTGAGCCAGAGGTAGCCTAGTGGTAGCACGTCGGCTTTCGGTACTGAGGGTACTCGAATCGAATCCCGACAAACGCCATTAAATACTTTCGTGTCTAGCCGTATATGAGCGGGTTAAATCCGTAGACAGGTAAGTTCTTCTTTGAGGTCAGTGGGGGGGAAGACCACCCTAGATGTCGTCCCTGGGGTGCTCTGTCAAAAATGAGGTGGCACCTGGCTGAGTCAGGCTATGACCCTTGTGGTGCCCTTATAAACAGGAGCTGCACCGCTCAGCCTGCAAGCCTATTTGGACCTGCTGTGGAATACATTCTGCCAGGGGGCTTAAATAACAACAACAACAGCAAAGGTATTTAATGGCGGTTGTCGGGATTCGAACTGAGCAGCATAGGCGTCGAAAACAGACTCGCCACCACTAGACTACTTTGGGCCCTCTACAGGGCCTTTTTATTAATTATGTAATGCCCATATTATTTAACTATTAAATGTACTTTAAAAACATCAATTTTCCCACCAATAGAATATTTTTTTGCCGCTTTCATGGAAAATATTTCGACAGTTGTCACACTTTTCTAATTCTGAAAGGCAGTGAAACGTCTTAATAATTCAAGTTTTGGAGAATCAAATAAAACACCCTTGTATTGCTTTCGATCGTTTACCGCATGTAAAGTTCAAGGAAAATGTATAGAACGCTACAAATGTGATAATAATTTAAAGTTATGGTTCACTCCTACAACTTAGAAAAAGTATTGAAAGAACTCCTCGAAAGCCCTTTTTTCCTCTACTGAAACTGCCTTAAAAATATAATTTTCTAAAATTTAAAAAAAAAACGAAATTACATAAAAACTCAATAGTCTCTGAAGAATAAATTTGAAAGCTCTGAAAACATTTTGACCTTCCATAAATTATACAAATTAAAAATCTTTAATAGTAGGTTGTTCCCTTGAATTAATGATTTTGGTGGTAAAATATGAATACGTGCAAACCATGATTTATTAACATGCTAAACTTCCTATATATTTCATGCTAAATGAACAGGATTGCTTGAAATGCTCACAGATAAATCCATTTGTTTCTCTACATCAAGCACAAAAATTTAACTGCATGTAAATGAATAATAAGTAGTTATTTTCCTTTAAAAAAATAAATCTATTAACATGTATATTTTGAGCTATGTATGTCAAATGTTTTAACTTCTTGTGATTGACTGCCCATTAACCTAAGTGCGCTGCCAACACAAAAATATTTAAAGAACATTAAGGACTAGTTAATACGATTTTGGAATCAGGAAATAAATTTCGTTGTCTTGGCAATCAAAGCGTCGATACATTTTACCCAATTTTAATTTTGTTGTTTTTTAACTTCACTTATGTGCGTCCTAAATATGCATACAGAAAGAAACCTCCTTACAAATGGAATGTATTGTTGTCATTCTACTACAGAAAGACATAATCGACTATGGCAGTGTTATTCGGCCCCTTTGAAGAAACATAATAATATTTCTACATTAGATTTAATTCTACTATTGAGCAAGTAAAATCATTGCAAAATTAATGATTTCCCTTTTAAACTGAAGTTTGCATTTTATAACTTTAATAGGGGGCCAGTGCGAAAATTTCGATAAAATACAATTAATTATTATTGTTATTATTACCATGTTTTTATTAACTTGCTTTCTTGTTTGTGTGTTTGTCCAGTACAAATCTTGCAATCGATTTTTAACTAACTTCCCTACTAGCTACACATTTGAAACTTTTAGAATAGCTCAGAATATAATGACAATGCATTTTTTTAATACTTTTAGCCATAAGAAAACCATAGAATATTTTAAAAATAGAATATTTTTTTGCCGCTTTCATGGAAAATATTTCGACAGTTGTAGGTAAAAAAAAAGTAGGTAAAGTAGGTAAAGTAGGTAAGCTTAAAAAATTATACACAATGAAAATACCGTAATGAATATATTCAAGTTTTTTACATTCGTTTATAAAAAAAGAAAAGAAAGAAAAAGCAGAATTAAATTAAGAAAAAGCTTAATTAAATTAATTAATTTTAATTATTTATGTAATTTTTTAAGCAGAATTAATTTAATTTTACGTTATTTTCAGTTGATTTGGTTTTGTAGAATGGTGCAGCCATCTATTGGCCGGAACGGGAACGAAAAGCTAAATTCAAGTTAACTTCCAATTCACTTCATTTTCTTTCAAGTTCATGGGATAATTCATCAAAAAAATTTTTAAATAGTATTTGTTAATACATAGAATTGTCAAGTTTATATGATTCAACAGAAAATTTAAAAACATAGTATATAAAAAGTTCTTTTTATCTTGTAATTATTTTAGAGCGAGGTTGGTGGTTTGTAGTAGGATGAAAGAAGAACCGGTTCATTTGTAGCCATTGTTTATTTGTCAAATAACAATAGTTCGTAAGTATAATACAAAACCGATTACGAAACACGTTTAGACACAATATTGGAGGTGAAAAAAACACAAAACAGGGGAACATGAGATATGTACACATCAAAACACATTTGTAGACAACATTAAAAGTTAAGTACGATAAAAACTCGTGAAAATGTGATATTTACATTACAAAACCTCTTCGTACACAATATTTGACCTTGCCGTATCGACGCATGCAGGGAGAGAACTCTAAGGCCAAAAGTCAGTTTTTAACTTCGATGCAGTGCAATGTGCAATTCTAAATTAACAATTCGTCAGAAGGGGAAAACTTAATCTTTAAAATGGAACCTCATTTATCGATTTTGGTTAAGTATGAAAGGAGAAAAAGGAATCATTACCAAAAATCATCTTTTTAGAAATATATATATATATGATCATATATAATATATATGATGATTTAATACAATTCGGTAAGTGTGAAAAAAATTAAACTCTAATCCCGTCTGCACACGGAGCAACTCAAAAGAAACTGATAACCGACTCAAATCACAAACCAGTCCGTGATGAGTCGCAACCTATGTAATTGAATGGAGCCACGCACACGGCGCAACTGGTTATAAACCCGTCGGACGGGTTTGTAACCAGTTGATTGCCAAAAATTAGGAGATTTTTGTGTTGGTATATCTGAGAAGCGAAGAGGTGGGGTGGGGCACAACTGATAAGTCTTGGTCAGAGAAGGATTGTTTCTCTTGATCTCTCTTGATAGGTTAAAACTACGCGAGGTCCGAGTCCCGTGCCAAGACCGGCGCAACTGCCGGGTTAGGACCTATTTTACCTATAGCCATATTTTTCTTATCGGGTTTCGTTTCTTAAATTTTACTAGGGAAAAGGCCATTTGGGAAATTTAAAGATTAAAAATTTATTAAACGATTGACGGAGATATTTTAAAAGAAGCCTTTTGTGAAGTTTTAAGGAATTTTATTAAAAGCTACGATTTGATGTTTTAAAAACAATAAATGGTGATAATCTTATAAATATATAATTTAAGTTTAAAATGTCTTAAAAAGATTTACTTTTCCATGAAAACTGTCTCCGAAGATTTTTTAATTTTTTTTTAATTTGTGTTAATATATTCGAAATTCAAAGATACATTCACGCTTAATTTAAGTTTTCACAAATATCTGATAATTTTCTCTTTTATTTTTTTCATGAAGAAATGTTACAATAAAATCAAAGAAATACGATAACATATTGTAATTATTCTTACGATACTATTTGTATAATTATATTATAACAAAATTATTTTTAACATGTTTCACACGCTCTAGTATTCAACGATGATTGTTAAAATTAGCCTATACTTTCGGAGCCGGGCTCGAGCTTAAACGAACCTGCTCGTAGTGGTTCTGGTTTTTTATTTTTGGGTTCTTTAATTTTCTTCTTTAATTTTCTTTTCGGGGCAAATATGATCATGAAAGCAATCTAAAGTATGTTTACAGCCAAAATAGTTAATGCAGTTCACGTTCAAATTTACTGACTGGACCCATTTCTCTGGTTAACTCCAGAACATAAATACTGGTAAGAAACACTTAAAAGCTTTTTCTTAAAAGCATCTAGCGAAATTATGCTTTGGAATTTGCTCCAAAACAATTTTGCGTGACGTTTCATTGCCAGCAAAAACCACTAAAACATCGATTTGTTTCTAGTTCAACCCTTAAGTGCTTGCTGGTCTGTTAAGCACTAATAACTCCGTTAGTACAAATAGGGCCAAGGCCTTCTCACTGATTTTTGCAATAAATATTTAATGCCCTCCTACAACACTAGAACCGTCTTTCTGCATTGCAAACTAGATGTTCTACTTTGCGGTTGATGGCATATTCTTATGGCTACTGTTTCAGAATGCCTTTTCTGTGATCAATGGTGGCGGTGAATAAGTTAGGCTCACATTTCATTGTGCGTAAGATTTATTTTCATTATCCTAGTTCTGGAAAAGTTTTTGTATTTAGACAATTTCTAAAAACTTGATTCTTTTTATGTTATTTTAATCATTTCATTTTTAATTTTTTTTTCGAATTTAACCCTGCAATGAATAACATATTTTTTTTGTTTTACTTAAATAATGTATTTTTCATATAAAGACACACGAAAAATATAGAAATAAATATTAATTACATTGGCATTCAAATACACGGACACGAAAACTGGCATTTTTATATATGCACATTTGGTTACATTTATGATGAAAACGAAGAAATTTTTCTCAGTAGCCAAATGGCAAGAGTGTAGTGTAAAAATAATCTGTATAAATTACATCCAGTTGTTACGACCATGTAAGGTAGAGTAAAGATAATCTGAATAAGTTATATCCTGGTGTTACGAACATGCAAGGTAGAGTAAAGATAATCTGGATAAGTTACATCCTGATGTTACGACCATGCAAGGTAGAGTAAAGATAATCTGAATAAGTTACATCCTGATGTTACGACCATGCAAGGTAAAGATAATCTGAATAAGTTATTTCAAATAATTACAGTTTGCAAAAAAATAAATTTGATTCTATGAAACTTCTAGAAATTTTGAAGAAATTGTTCCAAAACAAAAGCACCTTCTATGTTTCCAAGAAATAGTACTCGTTAATTTCAGAAACTGCCAGTATAATCCATGGATACCCTCTTGCTCTGTCCACATCTAGTATTCTTAGCTTAAAAATAAATATTGCTCGATCAGTAATTTGTTAGATTTTTATGTTTTACCTTCAGTCTGTTTTGACTTCCACTTATATATATATATATATATATATATATATATATATATATATATATATATATATATATATATATATATACTTGACAGGCGTGTGGTTTGCCTATTCCAACGTCTTTAAATTGCAGTCATGATTCATTCGTTGGTGGCGAGTGGGAATACGAATTGATCAATACTTCAGTCCACACGTTAAATTACTTTATTGAATTCGTCTTAAGAATACCACTCTCAAAGTCTTTGTCCCTAGTTAGCCATTTTAACATTCAGCGACGACTGCTAGGACGACCGCACGCAGCGAGTTACCAAATCAATCTGCGTAGTTCTAAGTAAAAAATCACACGTGTTCTCTCCTGGCACATGCGCAGAGCCCAATTTAGAATTTTCCAGAAGCATCTTCCCACCAAACCTGTACAGTGTCTAAAAATAATCTCTCTGCATGGAACTTCATTCCACCGCGAATCGAAGGTCAATCTCAAAAAGGGGAAATAACCTACTTTTTCGACCCGCACGCGTCTGGAAATATGAAAACTAGTGGCTTTTTCGCGCCACGAAAATGATTAATCCCTAAGCCCCCTTTAAATTTAACTTAATTATTCTTTTTCCCAGTTAATTTCTGACATATATATATATATATATACAGTGGACGCTCGTTAATTCGAACTCAAAGGTTCTCCGAAGAAAGTTCGAATTATCCGATGTTAAGAGAAAATATATAAATTTAAATGTGTATCACTGAAGAAGAAAAATTTCCTTGTATGTATAACCCCAGAAAATATATTATACTATGTTATCTAAAATGAAACACATTAAAAAGCAATGCAGGCTTACCTTAATCATAAAATGAAGCAGAAGATATGCAGTAGAAAGTAAACTTTAATTAAAAATATGAATTACACTTTTGGGAAAAAACTGTAAAATGGATGTTTCGTTTTGTTTATGATGCCTACAATGTTCAGC
This sequence comes from Dolomedes plantarius, assembly GCA_907164885.2. Lineage (NCBI taxonomy): Eukaryota > Metazoa > Arthropoda > Arachnida > Araneae > Dolomedidae > Dolomedes > Dolomedes plantarius. The sequence goes on along the minus strand of OU015502.1, from coordinate 72,221,121 downwards.
CAGCTTCTCGATTTGAGGTAAACATTTCAATTCATTTTCAGAGGAAGGTTCCATCTGAATAAATGCTTTCAGAGTTTTAATAGAGTCCATTATGACTTGATCATTAGGACGCTTAACAAATTGCTTGTAGCTTAACAGTCTCTACATTCTCTTCTGATTTCGATAAGGTCTCTTCTACTTCATCTTCTCGGATAATTTTTATTATGTCATTGTCGCTCAGTTTTCCACAGACTTCCACGTCTTCATCTACCCTTACATAATCAGAAAGAGTAGCGTTATTAAAGTTAAATTTTTTGAATTCAGGAAAATCTGTATTAATATCGTCACAATCTTCGATATGATTGTTCTCTTCGGCGTGCATGAATTTAGCATGACTAAAGCAATTACTAATTGTGTTTTCTTTAACATCACCTCATGCGGCGTATAAATCATTTTTAGCTCTTAGCAGAGTAATGTCGTAATTTTCACCACAATCTAAAAAAAAATGATTTGTTGTAGGAGTCTCTTACGATAATTTAAGATTCTGGATGATTCCTTGATCTATTGGTTGTAGCTTCGCAGTTGTGTTCGGCGGCAAATATTCAACCTGTATGGAACTCAGTTCTGGAAGGTTATTGTGGCAGGTTGCGTTATCCAGAAATAAGAGAATTTTACGCTTTTGCCTCGAAAACTGCTTATCAATTCCTTTTAACCAGTTACTGAAGATTTCTTGTGTCATCGATGCTTTTGTATTGGATACATAATCAACTGGCAGTGTTTTAATTCCTTTAAGACTTCGTGGATTCTTGGACTTTCCAATCACTAAAAATTTAACCTTTTCGCTCCCATCCATATTAGCACAAACTGAAGCTGTAATCCTCTCTTTACTGCTTTTACCTCCTACGCAAGCATCCCCTTTAAAATGTAATGTCTTGTTTGGTAGGAGTTTTGTAAAAATTACAGTTTCGTCCGCATTAAAAATATCTTTCGGCAGGTAAGTAGAGAAGAGCCCTGGCAGTTTGCTACCGAAATTAGTGCATAGGTCTTCGTTTACATCAGAGCTTTGGCCACATACAGTTTGATAAGAAATATTGTGCCTTGACTTAAATCGAGAAAGCCATCCATCACTGCATTTAAAATCTTCAATACTCATTTGACTTGCCAATTCATCAGCCTTCGTCTGCACTAGGGGTACATTTATCGGAAAATTTCGACATCTAACATCCTGGAACCATAGCAGTAGAGCTTTTTCTAGATGTTCTTGGGATGCATTTCTCATTCGTTTCCTTCCTCTAGCAAATTTTGATTTTTCCCATGAATCTAAAATTGACTCCTTGTTTTTAAAATAAGTTGACAAGGTATTTTTTAAAATTCCATAGTCAACTGCTAACTTTGTTTTACATTCGCAGTTCTCTACTTTCTAAAAAATTTCTACCTTTGTCTCCTAAGTTAGGGTTTTGTACTTTCCACGGGTAGACATCCTGAATTTTTACACGTTCACATCACACATTGAGGAAGAAAAACTAGATCACGTTAGCTTGTGATCTAGTTACAGCCTGCGCTGCAGGCATAACTGACGCAGCTCCCTAGAATCTACAGCAATGACTGGTTGGGTTTTCTGAAATTCTAAAAAAATCGATACAAATAACGGAAAATCGCTTTGTCTGATAAGCACTGATAAGAAGGACAATAGCCACTAACGTTTAGCGGAAATGCAATAGTCTAGGAATGCAGGCAGGTGCCTCTTTTCACAGAAAAGAAATACACATCATTCTGACACACAAAATAATAAATACAGCGTGTATTTTCTCCGTTAAACGAAAAAAAAAGAATTTTTTTTTGTCAAATTTTTAGTTCGAATTAACCGAAGTGATAAAAATTTAGTTCGAATTAATGAGATATTTTTAACATTAATTCCAATGCAAGTTTTTCGGGGCCTTTGGATTAGTTCGAATTAACCGAAAGTTCGAATTAACCGAGTTCGAATTAACGAGCGTCCACTGTATATATATATATATATATATATATATATATATATATATATATATATATATATATATATATATATATATATATATATATATATATATATATATATATATATATATATATATATATATATATATATATATATATATATATATATATATATATATATATATATATATATATATATATATATAATATATATATATATATATATATATATATATATATATATATATATATATATATATATATATATATATATATATCTGTGTGTGTGAGAAAGAAAGAGAGAGAGAGAGAGATTAGTCTGTTGTATTAGTCGGTTGTATTTAAATAGATTAATAAACTGTAAAGTCAAATATACCACATAGATGCTAATGCAAGAAGAGGGCTTCTTTTTTAGACGACTTATGTCTAACAAAATATTAAGAACTCTCACATAGAGGGTAGCTGAGATATTTCTCTTATATTTGGACTCTCTTACTTGGCCAAACTTATTTCTTATAGAGTAATCAATAGACACCTTCATACTAGTTTAGCAGCATTTTCTTTTCGGAAACAAGAGGAAAGTTGCGTTAATTTACATATATTGAAACGTACAGCAATCACACGTGGATCGTATTTTATCATTACTATCCATTTTACTGTAGATATATATATAGTCTATAACAGTGGTTCCTAACCAGTGGAGAAGTGTTTTCTGGGGTGTCTCCGTGGTTTTGATGAATTAAATAACTTTTTTAGCGAATTTCACTGAAAAAGAAAATTTGACAATATTTATTTACCATGAAACTGTAGGGCAGTGATGTTTTTTAAATGAAATTTTTCATTCGCGGAGCAAACTCAGTTTGTTGGAAATCTACAGCATTTATTCTGAATAAATGAAAATCGTGGCTTATTTACTACATACAGTACACAAATTCTAAAAGTCAGTTTATCTTTCATTAGTCTGTTGTAGTTTCCCCAACGGAACAAAGCGATTTTCTATAGGCAAGAATTTTTCCTTTTTTTTATGTTGTATAATTTTTAATCAATAAGGTAGTTGCTCTATTTTCTTTGAGGTTCTGCTCTGTTCTGTTTTTGCTTATTGAACACGTAATCATTGTTGCAAATTTTATCTCATAGCTTAGGAGCTGATCCTAATTTTTCCATAACATATATTCTTAATTTGTTTGCATGCGTTTACAGCAATTTTTGACTTAAAGCTTTTCCGTTTAAGACACATTTTAAAGTGTTTCTCACTGAATGCGACATAGGTAGTACTTGACTACAAGCAAAACATATTTAAATTCTAATAATATCGGATTACAGTACTGAGTACAGGTTAACATTCAAAAATCCAGCAAACTCCGGACCTGAGGAGTGCCGGATTTCGAAAAATGTCAGATTTTTTATTGTTATATATGCTATATATATTTAACAGAAAATGACTACTTTCTGTTAAATATATATAGCAGAAGTCTTTTAAAGAAAGAAAATTAAACACTAAATGAAAAGCACATTATATGCACTAACTAAGCTAAGTTCTCCGAAATCCATTCCGGAAAACTGAAGGAACCGTATTATCGATGGTTGAATTTTATAATGTCAACCTTTATTACATAGGTTTCACAAAAATAAAATATCTTATATAATAATGTTTTTGCAGTACTGAAATTTTGGAATTGATTATACATGTTAACACCTCAATGAGAATATTTTGCTTAAATTAATATATGCAAGCGCAGCTGCAACTCGTTATTAAATTGTTATACTAAAAACTATGATCATTTGAAACAAAGAAACTCAGAGAACTGTTATACTCTTTTCTCACAGTAACAAAAATAAATATAAGGTGCTGAATCTAATCATCACTCAGAAGCTAGAAAATGAACATTATGAATAGAGCTTAAAAATTAAACTCTGCTTCATCTAACTCTTCATCATCTCTTCATCATTTATAACTCATCAAAAAAGTTTTTAAAATGGACATTTCATATCTGAATGCAATTTTTCTATTAAAAAAATCTTTTACAAATCAAAAGAATGCTTATAGATTTTTTTTCTCTATCATATATTAAGCTTCCCCCCACCCCGATATTTTTTTTTTAATTACAAATCCCATAAATAAAAGAGATGAACTTCTTGTAACTTGTAAAAAAGAGATGAACTTCTTGTAAACGTTCTTCTTCTGTTGTTTTAGCGTAGTTAAATATTAAACATAATTTTTAATATTGTGAATGTAATTGATGAATTGTAGTGATGAAAAAATATTAATTTTACATTATTCATTAACATAAATGTTATAAATGTAAGCAAAAGAAATATATAAGAAACAAACAGAAAAAAAAAGTTCTTTAAAAGGAAAAAAATGAACAGATACTCACAATGTGTAGGGTTCATAACCATTCTTCTGCCAAAGTTATTCCAATTTCATAAAGGAATCGCAATATTAAAGTATCACAACATAAAAGTATCACAATATTTTTTTATTTAGTATGTTTCCCCTCAAATGAAAATACACATTTATTCCACAATCGAAGGAAATGACCGACTAACAAATAATCGCATTCCTTAAGTCATTTTTGCTAAATAAGCAATCATCTTAAAGGGTTAAACATTACCGTCCTCGTAAACCTCAAAATTATATCGTCCTACATGCTGCAATCTACTACTCACCCTTCTGTGATGAATAACACGATTTTCAGAACCACGGCTTTGTATAACCTCTCTTAACAAAGCGCAACAAAGTTTGAAGGCTTCCCTAATAAAAGACTACCCCATCAAAACACAAAATCACACCTATTCACAGTTCGATTAATACGCGCCCGTCTCCCATCTGCCCCCACGTGCTCCGCGTCGCGTGCCTTCCACCCCAAGGCCAAATAAACCCTCCACCTACCCCCCTGTTTCCCCACCATAAACAATGACCATTACCAATAACGGTGAACCGTCACGCTACGGAGAAAACCGTTTTAGAAGTGAACTTTTATCAGTCCGTCACCGACAAAATCAAATACCCCTGGATTCTAGGAAAGTATAGAAGAATTTAAAAACGATCAGGGTCCGCGCCGTCTAACTTCGGAGAATCCGTAGTTCCCTTTATGGACGTCTTAAGTTCGATCTTCGTCATTACAATACAGTCGAACCTCCATATATCGAACTTCCACATATCGAAATTTTCTATATATCGAACTCTTAACAATTCTCCATGTTCATTACATAGAAAAATTGTTTCTATATATCGAAAAAATCTCTATATATCGAAATTTTTTCAAGACAAATTGGGAGATTTTATTCCACTTTAGAATAAAAACTCCCAATTTTTGTCATTTGAAACAATACGTCGTGGACTTCAATTCGCCGAAAATATCCCTGATTAAGTTTTTAGTGGACTGAATAAATACGAACATTTCTTTGAACTTTCCACAAAACTGGATGTTCAGGAAGATATTCGTAGTTTTTTTTAAAAAGAATGTAGCTGTGATCATTGTAACCACTGTCTGGATTATTGTTTTTTAAAGGTATGTAGTACTCAATAAATCTTTCATATTAATTCATTTTTTAGTTCTTTCATTTAATGGGATTCGCATATAAATTAGAAATGGAGTTTCGTATACGAAAATTAGCTTTAATTTTTTTAGGAGAATTATGATAAAACTAAGCTCAATTCTATATATCGAAATTTCTATATATCGAATTTTTTTCCGGAAATTTGCTACTTCGATATATGGAGGTTCGACTGTAATTTGTCCCTCTTACTGTCAAAATTAGGAGTTACTCTTTGCATGATTCTTCTTTGTTGTTATAGATAGCATTAGCAATGGTCGACAAGTATAAAGTCAGGAAATATTAGGAAATACTAGTTGAAGTCAGGAAATATTAGGAAATACTAGTTGAAGTCAGGAAACATTCTCCATAAGAATAAACTTTACAGGACACTGTACAGTTAAAAGCTGCTTTGTACGAACTCTATTGGATTCTCTCACCTCATTGTTAATCTATGGAGGAAATTTGTCTACTATTTATAGCTACATAAATGCTGATAATCAAATAAAAATGGTATTTTCAGTTAGCCTGAACTTTTCTACACCTTGCTACAGTTTCCCCACCATAAACAATGACCATTAACAATAACGGTGAACCGTCACGCTACGGACAAAACCGTTTTAGAAGTGAACTTTTATCAGTCCATCACCAACAAAATCAAATACCCCTGGATTCTAGGAAAGTATAGAAGAATTTAAAAACGATCAGGGTCCGCGCCGTCTAACTTCGGAGAATCCTTAGTTCCCTTTATGGACGTCTTAAGTTCGTCATTTACAGATAATTTGTCCCGCTTGCTGTCAAAATTAGGAGTGACTCTTTGCATGATTCTTCTTTGTTGTTATAGATAGCATTAGCAATGGTCGACAAGTACAAAGTCAGGAAATATTAGGAAATACTAGTTGAAGTCAGGAAACATTCTCCATAAGAATAAACTTTACAGGACACTGTACAGTTAAAAGCTGCTTTGTACTAACTCTATTGGATTCTCTCGCCTCATTGTTAATCTATGGAGGAAATTTGTTTACTATTTATAGCTACATAAATGCTGATAATCAAATAAAAATGGTATTTTCAGATAGCCTGAACTTTTCTACACCTTCCTTTCATTAATTTCATCCACCAAAGGAATTTATGAGCGCTTAAAACACATTATACCATATTTTTCCCCGAATAAATTAAATTTTAAAATGTTGTTATATTGTTTGCATATTTTTAAAACGAAAAATGGCCCAAGGTGTAAAATTTCTTTCTCAATTACGGAGTACAATTTTAAAAAAAAATCTTTAAATCCAAATCTGCAATCCTTGGACAAATTTTGTCCATAGGTTAACATTGAGGTGAGTTAATCCAATAGGATTAGTACATAGCAGCCTTAAATCATCATCTTAAAAAAATTTGTTTTAGGAGACATAGGTGAACAAATTAATAAACTGAAAAAACGGGCATAAGGATAAGATTAATGCTGCTTGTTTCATGAATATATTCTTTGTTGAAGTAAAAATATTCCCTTCAAGCCATTTTTGAATAGGATTTATTTTCAGACCATATGTACCAAAAAACAGTACACATTATAAAGTTCAATAGGTTATGTAAAAATTATGTATTCCCCTTTTGTGAGCTGAAAATGTATTAATAATTAGAGGAGTAAATATTATAACTATATAGGTTAACACTGAGGTGAGAGAATTCAATAGGGTTAGTACACAGCAGCCTTAAGGGCTAAAGGTTTAAGAAACCCGGTTAGAAAGTCATGAAATCTGTTTGAGTTTTTGACTCCTATTAAAGAGTAAACCTAGACATTGATAACGACGTAGTGATGAAAGATATTCCCGTAGTAGACAGAAAAACGTGAGTTTGCTTTTTTCAAGTATATGCAAACATGTACAGTTTTGGATTTAATCAAAATCCAAAATATAGAAGTCTTTTCAGAGAGACATCTAGGATAAACAGAAAAGGCCAGTATAGAACACTCGCTATTACCTAGTTTTATAGCCGATGAAAGAGCAATATTTTAGCTGATCCTAATATTGCCCCCATAACTTCAAAAATATTGCCGCCTTAGTTCCTCATAGCTTTAGAAATTTTTCCACATAATTTAAAGTGCGTTAATTCTTACTATATTACCAGACATCGCTAACACCTGGTTCAAATAACCACATATAACTATATGTTAATTCAGAAACAAGATGTCTGAAAGCTGCGGTGATTTCAACAAGGAAATGAAATCGAAAGTAATTATTTACCTTCGTTAAGCATGCCCTTCACCTGGTATAAAACTTGGAACTCCCCACTTTGTTCACTCCCAAGCTTTGTTTCGATATTTTTACCCCGCTATAATCTATCTAGACACCACCTGGAACTTCCTGCTCATACCAGCCGCAATTTCTGGTTTACAGCTTTACGCTTGTTTGCTCTTTTTTACACTGTAAAACACAAGTCTGACAATAAACGATTCCGGTAGCGAAGTTACCCAAATGAGCCATTCAATTCAAAAATCTGCCTCGAACCGTAAAATAATTAAATGTATTGAGATTTTTATTTAGCAACACTGCAACCAGTTGCGGATCCATAAGGCAATCCATAATGTTGTTTCCATAAGGCAAAAATGGAACAGGCTATGGTACCACACTGTCTTTTAAATTTTTTAAAATTCTTCATCTTTTATAAACTGTCTCATTTAATTTTATTCTTTTTTCAGACAACCATAACTCAAATAAATGTGAATGAAAAGCACGTGGTTAAGATAATCGATGTAATTCCAAAAACTTTTTAGACCCCATCTTGCTGAGGTGTTTTTTCGTTTAGAATATCCGGAGATACTTCTAGGGTAGAATGAAGAAATGGACTAACAGTTTGTTTGTTTATTTGTTTGTTTTGTGATTATTTTAAGAAAATTGCTTCCCCAAACTATATTCAATAATATGCATTACATCAAACCTTGGTATTAAAAGAATTGGCTTATTTTTAGATTGTAATTCATAAAGGCAAATTTTGTTAAGACCATTACTAACTGTTTGTGAACTGTGATTTATCTCCCATATTATTGTAATTTTGCTTACAAATTACGGCATATAACGCGCACCTATAATTTTAAACTACATTTGTTAATTTTTAGGTATATTCTCCGTATAATGCGCACCCTTTTCTTGACGAAGAAACCTGAAATGTACATGTGCGTTGCTGTTATCTTTTGAAGTCATTTATTCGAAGGATTTTCCTAGGCTTTCGAACAATGGTATACTAAATTGACAAGAGATAAGGGGAACAATATGTGTGTGGGGAAAATGCTTGAGGGAGTAAATAATTCTGAAAACAGGAGGTAAGAATGCACTTCTTACCCGAATAAATTCGCGAAATTAGGAGTCAGAGGTTTTCTCTTTCAGAACTCTCTTTCAGAAACAGATTTCGATGATCTGCCTGAAGATATAACGGAAGACAAATATGACGAACTGTTTATGTTATCCGATAATTAAATTTTTAAGTTCATAATGTATGTCATTTCTTTTAAATAAACAGCATTTAGGTACATGTAGAAATCTAATATTTTATATTCATCTTTTCCTTATTTTTAAATCTATCATTTTTATATCCGGCCTATAACGCACACCCGTAAATTTCGATCTTAATTTTTTATATTAAAAGTGCGCGTTATATGCCGGAATATACGGTAAACGTTACGCACTTCACCTATAAAATTATTCTGTAATTTTCTTTTATGTACTAACATATTACCCTCTCCCTACATTTGAATATTTGCACTTCATATTAGTAATAATTAGTTAGTTTACACTTCGCAAAACAGACAAGAAACAGCCATAGCCCAGTTTATAATCACAAGACAACATTTCATCGATAATGAATGAATACTGGTATATATGAAGCTTTGCAAAGTTTAAAAGGAAAGTCACGTCACGATGCAAAAGGTCTAGCGTCTGTTTTGTCGGAAAGGCCCTGCAAAGTGTAAACCTGACCCTGAATTCAACATATTTTATCTTCTTTGTCTTTTATGAGGAACTAGCTGAAAACCCGCACTTCGCTACGGAGTACATTCAAATTAAATACAATGGTCAATGTATGCAATTAATGCCAAAAATAAATAAATATATATGTTTACAATAAATACGACGATCAATGTATACAATTTGATGCAAAAAAATTTCTATATATATTTATAAAAAAATCGTAAGGGATATTTTTTAAAGTCAAAATAATGTGGAAGAAAATATTGAAATTATATCTAATAGGACATACTAAAGAATATAGTACAGTTAATATAGTTCAGTTTGAGGAACATATCTTTTACTGTATTTTAATATTTTTTTGGATAATGTCCAAACGTCTGCCGCATTAGCAAGAAAAAAAATATTTTTTGTCTATTTCGTTATGATCATGTGACGATAAATTTATTTAAAGTACCAGAAAAAGAAATCGCGTGATCAGAATTTAATAAATTAAATTCTAAAAATTAATCTTTAAAAAGTCACCAAATGTCAGAAAATGGAGGTAAAGATTCGAAAAAGGTTTCATTTTAAAGGAATTTTTATGATATGTCTCGTGATATAAATTTTATAACCTTCCAATTATTATTTTAAATGCAAGATTAAAAAAAGTTACTAAAACAGCTTAAAAATTTAATTTTTAAAAAAAACTAAGAAGAATTTTTCAAAAATCTTTCTTAGTGCACCCCTACACTATAAGTAGAATCGCCATGCAAAATTTCAGCCCTTTAGGTCTAGCGGTTTGGTCTGCGATTTGTATGTCAATCAGTGAGTCAGTCAGTTACGGAACTGTTTTATATACTATATAGATAATGGAGAAATTTTTTCAACCATCAGATTTATTTCTGCAACTAAAGGTATTTTGTACGCTCTGATGAATCCAAATGGGGCAATTTAAGGTATCTGTCTACGATGAAATGGCTGTTTTGGTGCGAAATTTCAAAAAAAAATTAATTGCTTTGTTTCAAAGCCCAATCTTTTAGTATTCTAAAACTGCTTTACTTTTATTCGTACGATCATTGGGTGAGAATTTATGGTCAATTTAATAAACCGGAAGCAACATTTTTAAGGGGGCGCAGAACCTTGAAGCTCAACGAAATGATGTTGGAATTAACCTTTATTTTCGGTCATACCAATAACTTTAACTTTCAAATTCCTATTACTATGCAATAATAGGTGATTAGTTGAGACGTCAGCATGATGTCTGATTGTACTATATATATGGAAGTTACCGTGTAATTTTTTTTAGCTAGTTCGATGTATCTTAAACTGAAGTTTTGTTTATTATATTTTTAACGACGAGATGCCTTCATCCTTAAAGCATTTATTTTACTCTGCGTTTATACATTGAGCCCCTTACAGTGAAACCAGGCTGACAACAAATGACTATAAATGAGGTCTAATTCTAACCACAAAAACTCAAATAATATTAGAAAAAGGAATTTTCTTTCTTTATACATATAAAGTACATATCTTTTAATATGTCATATATAAAAATGGAAATTATAAATCTACAAATAATTTTCAAATTAGCAGTTTAGGATTGTATATGATTAACTGCTAATTTGAGTTTGCGTGCACCATTTCTTTTAAACTATCAATAGGAAGCTGATAAAACTACCCTCATATGTATATTTCATGGTACTCTACATTTTAAAACCAGAAAAGCGTGCAATTCTAGAATACCTTTTTATGTGAGAAAATTATGCAAATAATTGCGATAATTTTTGAAGTTTTCTAATTTCATGCTCAATTTTTAATTTAAATAATATTTCTTACAATTTATTTGGTTTTACGTTACAGGTAAATACAGTGGAATCTCGATCGATCGTTTTCGGATCCATCGTTTTTCCGTATGTGTCGTTCATTTTATCCAGTCCCAACGATCATATTGCTTTGTTATGTTTCCGCATCTATCGTTTTCCCGCATTTATCGTTCATTTCAATCGGTCCCTTGAAAAACGATAGATCGAGATTCCACTGTATATTACAAGCGTATTCTGACCATTAATTATTTTCTGTAAGCATATATATCTCAGTTTAATGATACGCACAGCACTTTATGATTTTTAATCACCAGTTAATCCTGTAAAATTCTAAATTGCTAATTTGAAAATTATTTATAGATTTATAATTTCCATCTTTATATATGACATATTCAAAGGTATGTAATCTATATATATATAAAACAGTTCCGTAACTGACTGACTCACTGACATACAACGCACAGACCAAACCGCTGGACCTAAAGAACTGAAATTTTGCATGGCGATTTTTCTTATAGTGTAGGGGTGCACTAAGAAAGATTTTTGAAAAGTTCTTCTTAGATTTTTTAAATTAAGTTTTTAACTTGTTTTAGCAAAATTTTTTAACTTTGCATTTAAACTAATAATTTGAGGGTTATAAAATTTATATCACAAGAAAGATCATAAAAATTCCTTTAAAATGAAATCTTTTTCGAATCTTTACCTCCATTTTACGATTTTCGGTGAATTTTTAAAGATTAAATTTTAGAATTTAATTTATTAAATGCTGATCACGTGATTTTTTTTTCTGGTACTTAAAATAAATTTATCGTCACGTCATAGCAACGAAATAGACAAAAAAATATTTTTCTTTTCTTCCTAATGCGGCAGACGATTGGGCATTATCTAAAAAAAATATTAAAATACAGTCAAATATGTTCCTCAAACTGTAGTATATTAACTGTACTATATTTTTTAGTGTGTTATATTAGATTTAATTTGAATATTTTCTTCTACATTATTTTGTCTATAAAATATCCCTTACGATTTTTTTTTAATGTATTTTTTTCTTACATCAATTGTATACATTGGTCGTCATATTTATTATAAATATATATATATATATATATATTGACATTAATTGCATACATTGACCGTTGTATTTAATTTGAATGTACTCCATAGCGAAGTACGGGCTTTCAGCTAGTTTATACGTATAAAGAAAGAAAATTTCTTTTTCTAATATTATTTGAGTTTTTGTGTTTAGAATTCGATCATATTTATAGTCATTTAGTCGAGCTTCAAGGTCCTGTGCTCCTTTAAATGCGTTTTCTAGAAAACTCATTTTTCAGTTGCTTTTGTAAACGAGAAAGGTAATAATTTAAAAAGTTTTCAATATATTTCAATGAAATTTTGCAATAGTGCTTTACATATTACTAACTATGTTTTGACAGAAAAGCTAAGCTATATGTGTGAACTTAATCATTCTATATGTACCTACACTTATAAAAAGACAATTTTTAAAATTAATTAGTTATTTTCTCTTCTTTTGGTATATTTCAGTAATTTTTTGAAATATTGTAATACTTTTACTTCAGAACACCAGTAAGTGACACAGTTGTATATAATATAAAGGAAATTAAGGTATCTTTTGTTCAACTGAGCGTGGGGTCTCTGGCATAAGCACTAAAAATTTATAAAAAATTGTACTAAAAATTTATGAAAAATTATCTATATTTTAAAATGCTAGGAAATTTTTACCAAAATTATATTTTTTTTTCATGATGCTATGTCACATCTATATATTTAAGTTGCTAAGCCGCCTTTTTGGGCAGCCCGTGAGCGAAAACTACTGCTTCAATTTACTTCATTTTGGTCTTAAACGGAAGATTGCAATCTGTAGATTTGTCAAATTTGGTTTGTGTAACCTCAATTTATATTATTTAGCGATAATTTGAAATTAAAATTTCATTTCTGCGCATGCTCAGTGGCATGTTTAAATCTGGCTTTAGAAACTCATTGCTTCTGCGCATGCTCAGTGACATGTTTTAATGAAAAACACGTTTATTCTGAGGAGTTTCTCTAGATCTCTCTCTGCCATTTTTATTTTATGATAATTGTTTGTGAAATATAAGACAACCTGATGGAAATTGTTTATTTCGCGTTGTTTAATTAGCGATAATTTACAATTAAAAAATTGCTTTCTGCGCATGCTCAGTGATATTTTTAAATATGGCTTCAGATACTCACTAAGCAGGAGGCCGCTTAAACGCATTAATTTGTTTCTGCGCATTATTATGATTTTCAACATTTGGCAATGATGTGTGGAGTATAATTTGTGTATTAGTACATTTATTGACTATCTAGCCGTCATGTTTTGACGGGTACCAACTAGTTTGAAATAAAAATATATGTATTTAATCAGTACTGTATATTTTTTAAAGTGCTTCGAAAGTAGCCAGATACCTTAAAACTATTTTTAATGTGTAAATACCAATAAATTTTCTGATTATGGTGAGTATTAATCAAAAAAATTATTGAATTCTAACGACAACTTCATAGGGTATGTAACTTTAAGTGGTGTCTCATGAACCTCATGAAATCGCCAAAAATAGTAGGTTAACATGTACAGAATGCGCCGCTTAAAGAGTGTTAAATCGAGGAAGCCGTAAGCTATTGAATTCACTACCCATCTGACATTTCAAACCATTTAGCTTCATAAATCAGAATTTTCCCTCTGAATATAACTTTGTCGCAAACTATACGCCATGCAGCCAGAAAGATGGTAAAAAACGCCAAAATATATTTATGATTCATATTTTCTACTATTGATACTACTGATATTTTTACTATTACAAATCGATTAATCGATTTTCGTGAACTATTTTAACTCGTGTTTTGACGGTAGAAGCTAATAAATACCAGTAAAGATTTGTTTACTACAATGGTAACTAGTAATTTGTTACAATTTGTCATCACACAATTGCTGTCATACAAATTTATTGGAGGATTATCAGTTGGACCTTTAAAAAAAACAGCTACCGAAATTTTTGGACCATAAAACGCAAATTTTTACGTAAAAAATATCGACTTGAAATTTTATATATATATATATATATATATATATATACATGTAATAAAGTTTTTAACCACCTGTAATCTTTAATCGTCCGTAATACGAAGTTTCTCTTTATATGTTAACTTTTCCGTCCTATATATATATATATATATATATATATATATATATATATATATATATATATATATAATCTTTAAGTAAGCAATTGAAAATATATTTCTATACCTAACAAAATGCAAAATATTCTTTTCTAGTATTTCTCCAATATATTTGAAGTGCGTCTTATGGTCCAAAAAATACGGTATTTCTTATTGCATTGGTATAAATTATCAAATTTTACATTCAAACTATCAAAAAAAAATCTTCAAATCTACCTTTTGTCGGTATAACTACCCTTCAAGATGCATATATTAATAACGGTCATAACTATTTCACTAACGAGGAAATTGAAAGCCTTGCTTCTCCTAGCCTATAATCTAGCTTTCGAAGCGGTTACAAGTCTCTCCTCAGGAGATCCTAGAAGAAAACATACAAAAAATCATGCACACACATCTAACTAGCATTGGAACACGTTCATCTAATTACTTTTCCTCCTGATACACCCAGTGCATCTTTTATTACCGCCTAGCACGATATGGAAGTAATAGCTGCAGTGTCAAACATGTACAGACTCTGACATACAAAACCTATCCAATCCTGTTTCAATTGACATTTACCATCTTGGAGCAAATAAGAGCTGCCCCAGTGTTCTGCTTTCAGAGGTATTGTAATAATAATTCTCCTTCTATATTTACATCGTGTACTTTTGTGGAAATGGGTATATATCTGGAAAGACGGTACTGTGTACGCGTTACCTAGTTATTGAAAGTTAAATTCACCTTACATCATTGATCGATCTCAAGTAAATATTAACTCAATTTTCGGATATTATAATTTGATAAAACGAAAAGGGAACCAACCTAGTAACCTGGTTTCCGAAAATTACGGGGAGTTAATATACGATTCAGAAGAATAAAGCATATCGTTTATAAGAACGTTATTTTTTTAACGAAAGTTTATTAATGAAACACTTATTAAGTCTGATGTCTACTAACCCTATTCGCTCACCTCAATGTTAACCTATGTAGAAAATTTGTCTACTATTTACAGCTACATAAAGGCTAATAATCCAATAAAAATGGCATTTTCAGATAACCTGAACATTTCTGCACCTTGCAACAGGATTCATTTTATAAATTGTGTTCACCAAAGGAATTTATGAGTGTTTAAAACACACTAGACCAGATTTTTTTCCGAAGAATTTAAATTTTAAAATATTATTTGCATTTTAAAAAATCGGAAATGCCCCAAAGGGTAAAATTTTCTTCTCTATTACGGAGTACAATTTTTTTAAGAAAATCTTTAAATCCATGTCGGCAGTCCTTGGACACATTTTCTCTATGGGTTAACACTGAGCTGAGCGAATTCAATAGGGTTAATACACAGGAGCCTTAAGTATTTCAGAACAGAGGAACCTGTTCACAGGAGCCTGAATAGGCTTAGTTGATATACTGTATAAAGCAATAAAGAAATTTTAGTATAAAATTTCGTAATGGAATTTACTAAGTATTAAATGTTTAAAGAAAATAAAAAGGGGATTATTATAAATAATTAAAGTCATGACATTTACCGAGAATTTTTACGATTTCCCCAAAAGATTTATTAGGAGTTCATACCATATAGGAGCTAAAGAAGAGAGTTTTTTTCTAAAGATTATATTAATAATATTCACCAAAAAAAATTTCAACATAAAAGATTGGAAATGACTAAACTGAAAATAGAATCTTCTTAAGACTATAAGGATTATAAGGTGAAGTAGCCCCTTATAATTATTGTCGGTGTAAGAAGTTTTATTTTTTGTCCATTCATCTTATTCAAGTCAGACGACTTGAATAAGATGAATGCAGACAAGTACTTTGCGAGCCGATTTTAATAAATTCATAGAACACGTATTCTTTAAATATTTTCCATATGAATTCACATGCATATCGCTGCCACGTTTCGATGTCCCGTTTTCACCTTCCCGCTTCCGGGTGAAAAATGGGTGAGGTATTGCGGAAGAGTTTGTGAAGAATCGCGACCGAAATCCAATTAAAGTAAAATGAACTAAAAACTTAATAAAAATACTTTAAAGAAATAATTTAAATATTAACCATTATCCGAAGTTATATTTTACGTAGTAAATTACTGTAATAATTACATTCAAGTAATCTTAGGAAAATATTTTTAAGTCAATAGAACTAAATTTAGAAATAGAAACACAGCACTGTGATTAATCTATTAGATATACGATGCAGTTTCTTTTTTTCAGTCGATTTGAAAGTATTTTCTGAACATTCGAAAATAACTTTCAGAAACAATCAAAAACCATGCGACAATCGGCTGGAAGTTCCAAAATATATTTCAAACAAATTGTAATTAAATCTGGTTGCCTATAGAAACTGGACATAGCCACAATTCTATATTTCTAAGCGTTGGAACCTATACTACCGGGAAAGAAATCAAAACTTGGTTCCTTTTCATTCTCGCGGGCTGTAGTACTTCAAAAACTTGAAGAAAAAAAATGTATATCAACGTTTATCGTTGCTACTTTATATCAAAATTGCCAGTCTATGTATGATAAATGTTTTCGTTTATAATTTTTTTCCGTAAAAATGATTAAAGCAATTTAAAATAACTTTTTTTGTTTTAGAGAAAAGTAAGTCTTAGACGTTTTTACGTTTCAATCTGAGCGATACTGATGATGATATTAAAGTATAAGATATATGAATTTTAAACAACTTGTTGTGAACAAACCCTAAGAGAAAGAAACTCTCTCAAATTCTATGAGCATATAATTAAAATTTCTGTGAATTTATTCGTTTTTCCTACATTTGTTACATTTTACGGTCCCTATCTTTAAAAAAAAATTCAGGTCGTCTCTTCTAACGAAACTACCGCGGGTTATTAACGTAGGATTTCTTATCGCTGCTTACCTCTTTTTTTTTACGCATTTTGTACTTTTCTGTTTAACTGTTTTACTGGTTCTCGGTTTGGCGCGTTGCCAAATTATAACTCCCGACATCGCTGAAATTTTGCTTTCCGCACGACCGTTATTGAGGAACGTAATCCTACGTTAAGAATTCAATGCTAAAGAAAATTAATCGTGACCTAAATCTAATTTAAGTTAAATACACTAAAAACTAAATAACAATACTTCAGAATTAATTAACATACTTTACATAGTAAATTGCTATGATAATAACATTCAAGTGCGATTAATCTATTAGATATACAATGCAGTTCCTTTTTTCAGTCGATTTGAAGGGATTTTCTGAATATTCGAAAATAACTTTCAGAAACAGTTCTACAGAAGATATTTTATACTGCAAGAAATGCTTAAAAAATCTAAAACAATATTTTTTATATGCAACTTAAGGTGACTGCCTACGGAGCTAATTTTTAAAAAATTAATTTTTTTAAGGATTTATTGGTATTTTATGGTAAAATAGCACTTATAAATTAAAAAATGAGCAAAAACGTACCTGTAAATACCATACTTATTTATAAATTGGTCAATTTGAAGTAATTTTTAATAAAATTTAGCTAAAACGCCTATCATTCTGCACAAAATTCTAATGATACTATTTTAATTTCCTTCTCACACATGATACATATGGTAGTTATCTTCAAAATGACCTACAAGCTACGAAAAATTATAAAATTCAAAAATAATACAGACAATTGTATGTCCGAATATAAAAATTTCCCCGATTCGTCCTTCCTTTCCTTATAAAAACAACCCCAAATAAAAAACTATTTATTATACATCAATTATTGTACGTCATTTATACCTGAGAAAAATAAAAAAATTTATTTATTTATTATTATTTATTATTTTATTATTATTATTTATTATTTTATTATTATTATATATTATTTTATTATTGTTATTTATTATTTATTTTATTTATTTATTAATTTATTTATTTATACCCTCGGAACGCTCTCTCTGCCGCACCCTGCATTTACGAGAAATCAGCGCGAGCCAAAAGCAAATAAACCTATTAGATTAAATCTCTATGAAATAACTGGCTTGTACATCGATTGATGACTATAATCCTTCTGCTTCCAATTTTTGAAAAGCACCTGTCTCTTCTCCCAATCAACCATGCGTAGAAATGAGTAATTCATGAAAGTAAAAAATAAAAAAAAATGCGAATGCAGAAAGGGTTGATGACCGCTATAAAGATAAGTTTCCCGAATGCGGCATTAACGTATCTTTTTATTGCTCTCGGAGATCAGTCTTTATTCAAGTGTGAGTGTTATTTATTTAATAGTGAATAATTTTGCCATATGTCTCTTGGACTAAAACACGCATGAGTACATTTGATCCTAGTAACATATCATGCAACGTTTTTTTTTCAGAAACAATGACTACAGAAAGGAAATGGCCTGTACGAAAGCTAAATATACAGAGAGTATCAGAATATGCAGAAATTAACATTATATTTATCCAAAACCTTTGATTACCATGGTGTCAAACTAACCTTTTCAGACTCTGATATATATAGGGTGAGCCAAAAGTTCGTAAAAACTTTAAACATTCATTGAAAAGGGAAGAAATTATGATAAAGAAGTGCGGTTTGCAAGAAAGGGCTCACAAGAAAAATCGGATTTTTTTTTTTTTTTTTTTTTTGGGGGGGGGGGGAGCAAACTAAAAATTAGTTAAAAAATCACCGGTAGAAGGTGCTGACGACCCGAAACACAATGAACAGGTCAACAGTACGTTCCATTCATTTATTCTTGCTATAACAATTGTTCAACATGACCTCCAGAACATTGTACGACACAACTACTCTTGACAGCTACTCTTGACAGCTTGACCAACAACGCTCGATCGTGTAATGGTAACATTTTGGAAGTAAATGAGAAATCCTCGTGTATCACGGTCGTTTATTATAAGATTGATTTGAATAATTCTGCTTAATCTCTCGCATGTTAGCGCCATCTACCGGTGACTTTTTTAACTTCCTTTTGTGGTTGCTGCTAAAAAAATCTGACTTCCTTGTCAGCCCTTTCTTGCAAACCGCACTTCTTTATCATAATTTCTTCCTTTATATGAATTTTTAAAGTTTTTACGAACTTTTGGCTCACCCGGTATATGGTGCTTTGAGGTTGTATCATACGTATCAAGAGCTAATCATTCAAGAAAATCCTGATGTATGTGCGGATACCGTTCTGTGTGGTACCTTATGGTAGAAAAATACCTATCACATAGTGCAATTCAATGTTGACAGATTAATTAAATCTTCTAACTGATTGTCACCATACACTTAAAAATTTCCCTAAAAAATTCAAACCTACTTGTAGCAGAACAAATTTTACACATTTCTATATTTTTATTTTTAAGGTTTCAAAAAAAATTTCTTTTGTTTGAAACTAAGATCCCCAATATTTATTAATATTATTTTAATTTTACTAGTAGATTCTTTATTAAAGATGGACATAGAAGTAAAAGGAACTTCTTCTTCTGCCCTCAGGATCAACATTTTGGAGGAAGTTTAAACTACTTTAAGAACTACTTTTCATTCCTGATTTATATAATTCAATGTTGTGGGTAACCAGAAAGCCAAAATTTGCGGCAAACAGTTATGGAAGGAAAAACTTCCTTGCTTTTCAAAGAGCTGGACCTATATTTATAAATGTCCTTCATTTGCGTGGTGAATTCTCTAGTATTTGCTCACAAAATGCTTAATAAAATCTCTTTTTTACCTTTTAACGTTCGTATTCAGTCAACATGTTAATTTCTTTATATCCTGGGTATCATTTGATGACTGTAATGAAAACCACACAGCTTGCTATTTGGTAGTCACCAAGGACCGTTACAAAGACCATCACATACCAGAGAGAACAGCTGGCAATATTTGCATGGAGAGCAAATTAAACTACGATGGAGCAATTTTTATTGGGAATTCCTGTGTGTATTTGTAGGTGATAACCCAAAAATATAAATCTATAGAGAGTCCAGACAACATTCCAGGACTGGGCTTAATTCAGAATTTCACAGTTCCATAAAAATTGGTTAAGAACACAGTAAATAATTTCTTGCGAAATCTAAGACTCCCCACTCCTACCCCAATAACTTTTTATGGCATCCCAACAGCATGGATATAAATCAAAATTCAGTTTCTTGTCGTTTTTATCCCTCCCTGCGATTACTACATTGCAAAAGCCATTGATCTGCGAGAAAATGCAACACGCTTTTTCCAGTGCTATCTCCACAGTTCCAATATCGTCTTATGGCCAGTTACACCATAATAATCAAAATTCAGTTTCAATAAGGAAAAGGGTTAAAATTTGGTGGTCACTGATATAGCTTGGATATAGAAGTTTTCTCTACAGTTTCCGTTGCTTTAAATTTCAATTTATTTAATTTGTTCGAAAATATTATTTTTATCTGTGACTGTAAAGTGAATCCGTTACAAATATTATTACAATTTTAAAGACCTCCTATTTTCATTTATTTTATCAATATTGGGAACATTTGGTTTCATACGGGAATTTGCCACTCTAATTTTTTTACCCCCAGTTAGTCAAATTCGAGTGTATTAAGGCAGAATCATCTAACTTAAGGTCCGACAAATCTTAAATAAATTACTTAAAAGGAAACTACTTGAAAACATACTCACAATAGATACATACATATACATATAAAAATTTGTATTTATACATATACAAATACATTTAAATACGTACATACGTGTTATATGTATGTGATATATATAGAGAGAAAACATATACAGTATAATTAAAAATTTAAATTAAACAATATATTAAACCCTGAAGTCTCCAAGTTTACCAGTGATAGAAAAGCTCTAAGGCCGTAAAACTGATAATTTATAGGGTGCCTGTAAAATTTAAAATACTAAACTTCAGTCTAAAATCATTGTTATGCGAGTTAAGTTGAGTATATGACTTCCCTTGGTGGTCACTGATGTAGCTTGGATAGAGAAGTTTTCTCTACAGTTTCCGTTGCTTTAAATTTCAATTTATTTAATTTGTTCGAAAATATTATTTTTATCTGTGACTGTAAAGTGAATCCGTTAGAAATATTATTACAATTTTAAAGACCTCCTGTAGCTGACAAGCCTTGTATATATGTATATATATATATATATATATATATATATATATATATATATATATATATATATATATATATATATAATTTTAGTTATATATTGTATACTAAAATAGCTCCTCGTAACTACAAACACATTGTAATAAAATAAAAATTTATCCTCCTCATAATTTTAACAGAATACAAGCTTTCAGTATATGCCATCACCGCGTGACATTTATTGAACCAATAGCTTTAAGATATTTTCAACACAAAAGACCGCATTTTTTTCACAGCTGTTTTCTCACAAGTACGTGGAAAACATGTTTGTAGAGATAGAAACGATTAGAATGGTGACAAAGAACTATAAATCAATAAAATCTACGATAAACTTTTTTTAATGTAAAAAGTTTTATATAGTAGCATGTATTTCATGCTAAAGGGAATGTGGTTATTACATCAAAAGGAATGCAATAAATTTGATTAGAGCCAAAAATTGTGTTTAACAAAAATATTTCTTCTGTTCTATTACCTTAATTTAATAAACTTGATCGGGAATTTGCCACTCTAATTTTTTTACCCCCAGTTAGTCAAATTCGAGTGTATTAAGGCAGAATCATCTAACTTAAGGTCCGACAAATCTTAAATAAATTACTTAAAAGGAAACTACTTGAAAACATACTCACAATAGATACATACATATACATATAAAAATTTGTATTTATACATATACAAATACATTTAAATACGCACATACGTGTTACATGTATGTGATATATATATATATATATATATATATATATATATATATATATATAATATATATATATATATAATATATACTAGCTGAATACCCGTGCTTCGCTACGGAGTACATTCAAATTAAATACAACGGTCAATGTATGCAATTAATTTGTATGTTTAATATCCATAAAACATACTAATTTGGATTAAATTCTTAAAAACTTCCATCTCAATTTGTCTAGTGGGTAAATTTTATCTTTTACCGTATTTTAATATTTTTTTGTCAATTTATTTCGTTGTTATGCACGTGACGCAAAATTAATTTAAAGTATCACAAAGAGAAAAGAAACCACGTGATCAGCATTTAATAAATTAAATTCTAAAAATTAATCTTTAAAAATTCACGAAAAATCAGAAAATGGAGGTAAAGATTCGAAAAAGATTTCACTTTATAGGAATTTCTCGTGATATAAATTTTATAACCCTCAAATTATTATTTTAAATGCAAATTTTAAAGAATGTTACAAAAACAGCTTAAAAACTTTAATTTTAAAAAATCTAAGAAGAATTTTTCAAAAATCTTTCTCAGTGCACCCCTACACTATAAGATGTTCGCCATGCAAAATTTCAGACCTTTAGGTCCAGCGGTTTGGTTTGTGCGTTATCTGTCAGTCAGTCAGTCAGTTACGGAACTATATATATATATATATATATATATATATATATACAGTGGAATCTCGATCGATCGTTTTCGGATCCATCGTTTTTCCGTATGCGTCGTTCATTTTATCCAGTCCCAACGATCATATTGCTTTGTTATGTTTCCGCATCTATCGTTTTCCCGCATTTATCGTTCATTTCAATCGGTCCCTTCGAAAACGATAGATCGACTTTCCACTGTGTATATATATATATATATATATATATATATATATATATATATATATATATATATATATATATATATATATATATATACAGTTGGTTCTCTGTTTAACGACTTTCAAGGGACCGTGAAAAATCGTCCTTAAGTAGAGATCGTCCTTAAACAGAATTTGTGAAAAAATAACATTTCCCTTCACACTTTACAGGCTTAGGATTGTGAATATATTTCTTAATATATTGGCGTGTTTAAAAAAGGTTATTTTTAGTATCATCATTATTTTATTCACAAAAAGTTATTTTAAGTTACATTGAAAAAAAAAGAGTACAAACAATACAATAAATTACGTTTTAAAAAATTCAAAAAGTGTTGATTGCTTCATTCGCCTTGTTTTCGTTACAATACTCTTTTCCAGATTTTCTAAAATGTTAAATGAGTCACCTTCCATTTTCGATGTAATATAGCATCGGAGAACATCTAGAGTAGAAATTGCATCTGTGTAAGACGGTGGCAGTGTCTCGCTTTCCGTGTCTTCAACTTCACCTTCTTCGTCTGACACTGTGCTTTCGTTTACAATATCTTCATAAAACGTCGAATTCCATGTCACAAAGTCGAATTCCATGTCACAATTTGTTCTACATTTCTGAAATCTGTTGTTAAAACATATTTATCACAACTGTAGAAATCTTGAATTGAAATATCCTCAGCTTCAACAAGACTTCTCCATTCTTCAGGGGTAATGTCATCTTTGTTGATATCTACATACGTACTTTGCAGTTCCACTACAAGTTCTTTGTGAATTCCAGCAACGCGAAAGCAGTTTTTTATTGTGGAGGAAGAAACTTCTTTCCATGCTGATGTTATCATGTGCATTGCTTCCAAGATTGTAAATTTTCTAATTTTTATACTGTCAGCCGAATTGTTTATTAATTTCCTAATTAAAGACTTTCTGTAATATGCTTTCACACTGCGAATGATACCCAGGTCTAATGGCTGCAACTTGCTAGTGCAATTAGCTGGTAAGAAATGGATAGTCAAATTTGTAAGTCCAGGGATATTTTGGAGTATGTGTTGTGCAATGGTCGATTAGAAGTAAAACTTTTCTCTTTTCTCGATGCATTTTTGCATCAAATTTTCTAATCCAGTCAATAAAAATTTGAGAGTAGACTCGGGTAGCTGAAATTGTCTTGCGAATTGGACTTTTGTTATTCCAACACTTTCTTCCCAGTTTTCAATAATTTTCACTTTTTCGTGTAGCGTAAGATACTTTCCCTTTGATGCCATTTTGCTCTGCTCACCTCGTATTTGTACTGGAATGAGCTCCTACACACAACCATGAATTCCCTAAACATGAACACGTGCTTCCCAGAAGGAGTGAGAGAGGGGTGCTTTTGGACAGTTCGTAAATCACATGACAACATGGTAGGTACAATAGAGTGATTCCCGCACTAAGAAATTCGATCCAGGGGAAATTCTTTCCACCAGGGAAGAATGTTCGATCTTCCGAGAAATAGTAATCCCCCCCTCCCCCGGTTTTTTCCACTGCAACAAGTCTATGATTGCATCAAACATAAAGGAAATTCGGGGCTGTTATTGAAACCAAACTCCCCCACAGAAAGTAACCCTCCTGTAGATAAAATGTTGAAGAAAAAGTTTATCATGTAAGAAAAAATCGTCGTTAAATAGAAACAAAATCGTCTTAAAATAGAATTTTTTTACGTCGGAGGGACCGGGACCGGGAAATATCGTCTTTAAATAGAGAGCGTCGTTAAGTAGAGCGTCGTTAAACAGAGAACCAACTGTATATAGTTTGTACATAGTTCGAAGTTATGGATCCTGCATGAAAACAATCTATTTAAGTTTAATTGCGGGAATTAGTGTCAAGTTTAGTGACCATAGGCTACTACATTAAGATGTAATATATATTTTAGTTTGCTTCAATTTTTTGCTTTATAACGAGAGGTGTTTTAAAGCACCTTTCGTTATGTATGTAACTGATTCACTGTATAAAATGTTCACAGTTATCACTTTTTACTGTACATATTTTGTCGACATCTCCCCGAACTTTAAAAATTTGATGTGACTATAACATCCGCTTTCCCACTCTAATATTACCTTAAAGGAAGAAAAACTTTTACAGGTAAAAAAGGGAGGTGATTAAAAACGGAGAAATCGGGTCATTTAATCTAAGGGATAAAAATTCCCCATTTCCATTTTAAAAAAATATCGGTAGTAACTTGTCATATGGCTTATTGCTATAATACCATTATTCGTTAGTTCCCAATATATCACATTTGTTTTAATTTATAATATTTAAAGAGTTTTCACTTCTCAAAAATTCCTAAAAAATGCACATTTTCATTTTCTTGGCCTTAAGCATACTTAGAGCTAGTAGAATTAAATTATACAAACAGTATATATATTCAATGATTACACATCAACATAAAACTTTTTCTTATGCCATATTATCAATAGATACTCTGTTCTTTAAGTTTATTTACTTCAGTATAATTTAGCATTGTTAAGGTAGCCTCTGATTTTCAAGAAGATTGAAATTCTACACACCAATGTAATAAGAGCGACTGATTCTTTCAATTTGCAAATGATCACAAAGTAGTCAAAATGTGTGTAGAGTAGTACAGTGGGACCTAAGTTTTATAATAAGGTGAAAACAAAAGCGAAATAATTTAAATGATTTTTATAATATTTGAACTGTAGTTATAATGTATGAATTATAATTTTCCTTGTTTTATTGTACCCGTTTTTGCTGTCCCCTGTTTTATTTTAGAGCAGTGGTACTCAACCTTTTGTTTCTCCCGGACCACATGCACACGTTTGCTACTTTACTCGGGCCGCAAAATAGTACTCTATACCTCATATTATAAAAATGTAAAAATAAAACTAAAAACCTAAATGTATTTCAAACGTATATTTAAAAATGATTGTGATTACTTATGTTAGCTGAAAACCTAAATGTATCAAAACGGATATTTAAAAATGATTGTGATTACTCATGTTAGCTGAAAACCTAAATGTATCCAAACGTATATTTGAAAATGATTGTGATTACTTTGTTAGCCGTAAACCTAAATGTATCCAAACGAATATTTGAAAAAGATTGTGATTACTTATGTTAGCCGAAAACCTAAATGTATCCAAATGTATATTTGAAAATGATTGTGATTGCTTATGTTATCTGAAAACCTAAATGTATCCAAGCGTACCTTTAAAAATGATTGTGATTATTTATGTTAGCTTAAAACCTAAATGTATCCAAACATATATTTTAAAAGAACTGTGATTACTTATGTTATCTGAAAACCTAAGTGTATCCAAACGTATATTTAAAAATGGTTGTGATTACTTTTGTGATTACTTATGTTAGCTGAAAACCTAAATGTATCCAAACGTATATTTAAAAAGGACTGTGATTACTTACGTTAGCTGAAAACCTAAATGTATCCAAACGTATATTTAAAAAGGATTGTGATTACTTATGTTAGCTGAAAACCTAAATGTATTCAAACGTATATTTAAAAAGGATTGTGATACTTATGTTAGAAAAACTTTTGACTATTTCAAAAAAAATCAGGTTTATGCTTGCTACATGGTACTCTCAATGCGTCATCAAGGTAAGAAGAAGTATGCTGATTTCTGCATGTGCGTTCTTCGCATAGTTCATTTTTGAACTGGATGATTCACATTGTTCACATCAAGATACATTGATGTGAACAACGTGAGCAGTAGGTGGCACATATTTATGTTTTTCAGGCACTCATTTCCAAAATTATGTTTACAGAAGCACTTGCGTGATAATGCGTGTTTCTCGGGCCGCACATAATAGTATTAGTGGACCGCAGTTTGAGTAATCCTATTTTGAAGAATATATCAAAACTCCCTTGCATTCTATTTCTATGTAGTTTCGCACAGTGTTCCCTTTTTCTGCTTTCTTTAAACTGCGTTCAGGATTTTTTATATGGGGTTATAATTGTGATAATATTTTCACTAGGGCTACAGTTATTCTTAAAAAATTATTTTTGTGTCTTTAAAATGATAATAAACTTTATAGACGAAGTTTTTTAATTCCTGAAAAAAAATAATCCTCTGCACAAAAGGGAAAAAATTGGATCCGTAGACTTATCAAAACTATACAAATTTCAAATTTTAATTTCTTCAAAAAAATGTCAAATTTTTCGAGCATTTTTTTTATAAAAATAATATTTTTTGTATAAAGGCCCATCAAAAGTGCGAAAGTCACCTAGAAATACGTGTAAGGGAAGAAAAAATATAAATAAATAAAATTTTATGCCTGGTATTCCCTTAGAATCGTATCTTTGTGTTTATACTTCATAAAGCTTTTTCAATTAAAAATGTCCGTTTGTTATACGAAGTTTTTCTCTTTTGGAGGTTATGTTGAAAGTTTTTTTTCATACCAGTTAGCACGAATACTACAAAATATATGCATCTGATCATGTGCGTGTTTGCAAAATATTGCTGACAATATACTCAAACAATGTATTACACATGATACAGAAAAAAAAGGGGACATTAAAAGCCTATTGTCACAACACAATGGAGCATTAGGAATACGAATTGAACATAAAGGGTTAATATCGCTAGGTTTTCCTAATTTATATATATATATATATATATATATATATATATATATAGATATATATATATATATATATATATATATATATATATGTATATGTATATATATATATATATATATATATATATATATATATATATATATATATATATATATGTATATATATATATATATATATATATATATATATATATATATATATATATATATATATATATACAGTGATTTCCGCTTATAAGAATCACGTTTGTTATTACTGTTTTTGATTATTATAAGCGGTTGATTCTTATAACCGAAACTTCCCTTTGGACAGGCACACATACACAAATATATACTTGTGCATATATATAAACACACAGGCACATATATACATAATTTACCATTAAATACTCTTTAATTTACGTTATTTATCATTTATTAAAATTATTTTTTATAATTTTAAAAATACTCAATTTCTAAACAAATACTATAACTCAATTTCTAGACCTATAAGTAACAACACATGATTATAAAATCAACAAGAGGCAGCTTCTCTTTGACTACACTTTGGAAGAGCATCATATCTAATTAACAAGTTCTGTTTTTCAGAAAAACTAAGAGTTTTCCTTGTTTTTATCATATTTGAATTCGACTATCAAAAAGTTCTAACACTAACTGGCAATTTTGTTAGAAAACTAAAGTGAATACTAGCGACGTATGCTTATTACAGTCTCAGACGAAGATTCACCTTATAGCTTACGTTTCACGGTTTGATTCTGAATGAAACCGTGAAACGTTTGATTCAGCATCTGGTTCATCTGATTCAGCAAAATGGATCCGTTTGCGTTTCACGGTTTGAAGTGCTGAATACATTGTCCCGTTTGCGTAAGTGATGGTGGACACTTCGTGGAAGATTTATGTGTTTCAGGGTCCAGAAATCCGCAACCAGGAAGTAAGTGGTGGGAAAAAAGGAGTGCCTGTCTGGAGAAAAGCGAAATCGGACCCGGGCGGGTTAGATGCCCCTGGGTAAAGCTAATAAGACAGTGTTTAGCAAAAACGTATAAGGAGAAACTCTTATGTTATGTCTAAAGGAATGAATTTTACGACTGTTTTCCACCCCAAAGTTTTATCAATCTTTCTTTTCAAAAACTTAAGAAAGAATTTCGTACCTTTTGAGAGTTCAAGTGGCATTTTTGGGAAAAATGAAAGTAAGGTGAAGATTGCAAACTGATTCTTATAACCGGTGGATTGATTCTTTAAAGCGGAAATTTTAACATGGAAATAATACATTTGTTTTTGTTTTTGCGATATTGATTCTTATAAACGGTTGATTCTTATAACCACTGATCACTATAAGCGGTGGTTACTGTATATATAAATATATATATATATATATAAATATATATATATATATATATATATATATATATATATATATATATATATATATATATATATATATTTATATATATATATATATATATACATATATATATATATATATATATATATATATATATATATATATATATATATATATATATATATATATATATATATACATATATATATATATATATATATATATACACACATATATATATATATATATATATATATATATATATACATATATATATATATATATATATATACACATATATATATATATATATATATATATATATATATATATATATATATATATATATATATATACTATGTGCGTGTATAGGTCCTCAATTAATATGAAGATCTGAAAAAATCTTACGCAACGTCTAGGGTTACTTTCATTAATGATATTAGCTTTTTTTATAGTGTGAACCAATATGTTTCCTTTCATTTTTAATTTTCTAACTAGTAATGGTTATGTTTTTTGCTATTTTTCTATCGATTTATCCCTCTGGTAGTCTACTCCACGTTTAATTCTATCAGATTTGTTTTTCGTACGCACATTTAGTATAAAAATAGCTTGTTCAGTTGGTTTCAATTTTATGGGGTGGAGGAATAATTTATCCGACGGAAGTGTATTTATGCCATCAACCAGAAAGTGATGCCCTAGTTTGCCCCAAAATTGCATGTTTAAATGACCTCAGTTATACTTGTCGTCTGAATGAAAATTTATGAGTTATTATCACATATAGAATTTTAAAAATGTGTCTTTCCGTAAAGTAGCAAATTTTATCGTCACTTGTTCAACCGAAACTGCTTCATTTCTAACCGATATACACTGAAGTGGCAGAATAACAGGGGTAGATGATTACTTTCGAAACACGTAACAATACTCTCTCTTTTCTCGTAGATTCTTCCATCTGTAAGCAGCTTAAATAAATATATATGTATATATATATATATATATATGTGTGTGTGTGTGTGTGTGTGTGTGACGCGTCTTGAACACTTAGAATCATAGATCTGAATTAATCCAATGTGCAGTCGATAAGAAGAAGGCCCAAGAAGAACACTCAAATTAAGTTCATGATTTCATTTACGAAACGTAGATATCCCAGTCCCGTTCAGTCATTCTTTCGGCTTCCCTCCCTGTATATATATATATATATATATATATATATATATATATATATATATATATATATATATATATATATATATATATATATATATATACATATATATATATATATATATATATATATATATATATATATATATATATATATGTATGTATATATATGTATGTATATATATATATATTATATAAATATATACACATACATACATACATAAATAATATATATATATATAATATATATATATATAATATATATATATATATATATATATATATATATAAATCCCCCTTAATGGCTGTTCTTACAAAGGGAGTTCGAAATTTCCCGTTCTAAAGAGGGAATCGGAAAAATGGGCCCCATAAGTTAAAGGTTAAACATCGAACCTACTACAATTGAGTGACCGTCGAAAGACTGTGGAGGATCGTGACCGACGTCTTTTGTCGTCAATCATATCAAGCGGAAGGACCGCCAAATTGGCGCAAATAACATCGTAGTTCAATGCAAGCGCTTCTACTAATATCAGCCTAAGGACTGTACGATGTTCATTGCATGATATCGGCTTTAATAGCCATGCCCAACGACATATTTGACAAGTATCTCAATTTTTCTGGCCTTTCAGTGTATATCGGAAAGCTATGCAATACAGATGAAAACTTAATATCTAAAGAATATGGAACCACACTATAGATCTGAACTACCACACGCTAAGAGTTATAGTTAAAATCCATTAAGATATTACATACTAATATGTTTACATTTTCCTAAGATAAATATTTAAAAAAGAATGCATTTCATCGCTTCCATTAAAAAAGCGAAAACTATCTCTTAGAAATACTTCACAGAATTTCCAGGAAAATATGAAAGAGTGGACAATTTGTTAGCATAAATATCGATTTCATGCGTTCCTAGTAAAAAATTTTACCTCTTGCTTTGACAATTAGAAACTTTCTTCGTACTGCTTTAGACTCCTCCATATAGTAAAGTATATCGATCGGTAATGATTTTGTTTTGTTTTGTTTTTTGAGCCAAATTATTTTTCTAATGCTACCAGCTGCTGATACCAATATTCCTTTAAATGCATACTTGAATGACAAATGCGTAAGTGTACAGAAATAAACTTCGATCGTTGACCTGACAGGAGGTTTGATGCGGGCAGATGCTGGGCATTGGATTTCTGAATAGTTATAGGAATTAAGAAACCGATTGTTTCAATTCAGCAAAGAATTAAAGATAAATATTTAAAGATTTAGGAACTGATTTATTGATAAAGAAACCATATATATATATATATATATATATATATATATATATATATATATATATATTATATATATATGTATATTTATATATATATATATATATATATATATGCATATGTATATGTATATATATATATATATATATATATATATATATATATATATATATATATATATATATATAGATATGTATATATATATATATATATATATATATATATATATATATACATATATATATATATATATATATATATATATATATATATATATATATATATATATATATATATATATATATATATATATATATATATATATATATATATATAACATCTGTATTTCAGTATTATTTTAGTTTTTCTGTATTTTTTATTTAAGTTTCATCCCTCCATAGGAAGTTAAAAGCATTTTTGGCTTTTTAATTTCTATTAACTTAAATTAACATAATAAATTATAGTTAATTTAAAGGATTATTGAAATTTTTATGTAATTTGTAATGTTCTAGATATATTGCTGTGCAATATAATAGTATAAGAATGGCCACTGTGGTAAAGAGGTAGCATATATTTATCCACTATTGGCATTCTTTCTCTATTACAAATGAAATTTGAAATTGTATTCACTCAATCTTAATCCTCTCTTTCTCACTCTGTTATTATATAACTAAAATATAGATAAAAAAAATTTCAGTAATAATCTTGGTACTTAGCTTTTCGGAAACGAGAAAATTGGATAAAAAAGGATAGGAGATTCATAAAAAATAATTCCTTGATACATTTGCATCCTAGATGCAATCAATGTTTTGTGAGATAAAATAGATCGTATCGCTCCCAATCGCTACTAGACCGATTACTTCCAGAATTTAGTGACTTTACTTCATATTCATAGAAAATGTGACATTTTCTGTGAAAAGAAAAGTAAGGTTACCACCACCTTTCACCGATAAATTTTCCCCCATGTCAGTGAAAAAGAGCTATGAGTTATAGCTTTTGACCTTTCGGTACTGAAAAAAAATGAACGCATTAATAGAAAATTTCAATAATGAAATAACAAAAGCTATAATAGTTGAAATATATTTTGCATTTAAAAAGCTCCAGTAAGACATTTATTATTTTTGGTATAACTAATCATTTAAAAATGTAAAGGCTGCATACTAGGTGATACAGTTTACCTCAGTAAAAAAAATCATTTTTCTATGTAAAATATTGAAAACGTTAAAAGTCCCGTTTATAATAACGTTTAAAGTGTATTAACAATATTGGAATCACTCACCTCAATGTTAACCTATGGAGAAATTTTGTCCAATGATTGACGACTTGCATTTAAAGATTTTTATTTAAATTGTACTCCTTTATAGAGAAAAATTTTTTATACCTTGGGGCATTTTTCTTTTGTTTGTTTTTTCAAGCAAATGATATTTTAGAATTTTAATTTTTAGAAGAAAAAACTGGTATAGTGTGTTTTAAACGCTCATCAATTCCTTTGGCGGATGAAATTTATAAAATGATTCCTATTGAAAGATGCAGAAAAGTTCAGGCTATCCGAAAATACCATTTTTATTCGATTATCATCATTTATGTAGCTGTAAACAGTAGACAAATTTTCTCCATAGGTTAACATTTAGGTCAGCGAATCCAATAGGGTTAGTACACAGCAAACTATTAGAAAAATTACATAAATCATAGAGAATAAAAATAGGGAATATATACCTTACCACATCACAGGGGTTGTAAATAAACGTACCTTCATTCGATAGTTTCAAGGGAAATAATTGAGTCTGCTTTAATACTGCCTCAAACATAAGGAATCCATTAATGTTTTCCACAAATATATTTTGAAATAGTCGGCTTTAAATATTCTGAAGCCCTAAAATAAAGGCTTTAAAATGATGTTTCGAAACTGTACTGTGTTTTAAAGCCTAGTAGTGTAGCTTGTAAAATGTAATAAATCTTTATTATTATGTTGTTGTTGTTGTTTCTAATGCCTCCTGGCCAGAATTTATTCCAGACCAGGTCCATATAAGCTAGCGGGCCATATAGGCTATAGGATTTATAATGGCACCACAAGGGTTGGAGTCCGATTTAGCCAGGTGCCAGAGCAATTTTGACCGAGCCCCATCCCCAGGGGCGGCATCTGAGGGGATCGTACCCTCTCCCAGTCTCTCTGACCTCATGGAGGGACTTTCTGGTCTACGTATTTAACGTGCCCATATCCGGCTTAGACACGGAGGTATTTAATGGCGCTTGTAGAGATTCATCCGAGCACCCTCAGAAAGCCGACGAGCTACCACTAGGTTACCTCGAGACCAAACTTTATTCTATTACACCTAAATGAAATATTTTAAATTAATACTAAACAATTCCATTGAACCGTTGCACAATAATACGTAGAATTTCAATTAAGAAATTTCAAATTTTCATTTTAAATGAATTTGTATGGTTTAACCATCCATAAATTCAAATTTTACGTCTCCTTTTTTTCTTTTAAAAGAGAAATCTTATGTTTGTCTAAAATTTTGTTACCCGAGGTTTAAGTTTCTCAAAAATTATTAATTAAGTTTCTAAATAAATTTAACATAAAATTTCAGGTATGATATCGCTAAGTTTCCGAATAAAGCAAATAGTTACAATTAAATGTGGTTAAAAGAAGAAAAGATGAAAATTAAAATTCTGAATATTAAATCTTGTGAAATGAAGGACCTCTTAACTTTTCGGAAATTTTAATTTACCCTTTCTAGACATATTTCTCTAAAAATTCATGAAAAAATTAATTCGAGTAAATTTGTTCGAGTACTGAACAGTATAATTCTAGTGTAGTATAATAAAAAACATAAAAACTTTAGGGAATGTTGGTTATAGTGCTCCAGGAAGTACATTTTACTAAAAAGATTATTATAAAAGACTGAACATAAAAACAAATGAAAGAATGTAAAAATATTTTTTAAGAATTTATTAAGGAGATGGTGGGCGATTACAAAGCGATTTATGAAATTTTTACCTCAGAGATATGAAAATTTGCATATATATTCATTAAAGTATAACTATATCAAATCCCTTATAAAATTTTATAAATATTTTAATTTTTTTATATTTTAAAAATTGAAATTTTTATTATATTTTTAAAATGCTCCTTGCGATCCAATTTTTAACTTTCCCCCTTAATTTTGCATTTATATTACTTATAAATACATTTTTAACAGAGTTATGTATTACTTTGTACTTTTCGTTGAATAGTTAATTTTTAGGAAATATTTTTATGCTTGTACTCTGAATTTTCTGGAAATTTTTGTACTTTTCTACACTAAAGTTTAACTTTGATAATCTGAAGGATGTAGAAACCTGAAATAGATACATAACTTTATTTTTATGTATTAGAGGAGTCTTTATTATAAATTTTATAAAATTTCGTCAAAAATTATGACGCGAGGAGCATTTCAAAGACTTGCAAATCTGGAAATTACGCATTTTGAGAAAAAGTCATTTAAAAGATATTTTTTCGCCTACCTTCAATATTTACTTTTCAAAAGCCATAAAGTTTTCATTTTAATTTTCGTTACATATTTTAAAAGCATTTTATTCCAATATTCACATATTTTTAAAATATTAATACACCAAAAATTCATTCCAATTTTTTTTCGGTTTTTGATACTTCGAAAGTCCATCATCCCCTTAATAAATAATCTATATATATAAAACAGTTCCGTAACTGACTGACTCACTGACTGACTGACTGACATACAACGCATAGACCAAACCGCTGGACCTAAAGGGCTGAAATTTTGTATGGCGATTCTTCTTATGGTGTAGGGGTGCATTAAGAAAGATTTTTGAAAAATTCTTCTTAGATTTTTTTAATTAAATTTTTAAGCTGTTTTTGTAACTTTTTTTAAGCTTGCATTTAAAATAATAATTGGAGGGTTATAAAATTTATATCACGAGTAAGATCATAAAAATTCCTTTAAAATGAAACCTTTTTCAAATCTTTACCTCCATTTTCTGACTTTTGAAAAAGAGATTTGAAAAAGGTTTCATTTTAAAGGAATTTTTATGATCTTTCTCGTGATATAAATTTTATAACCCTTAAATTATTATTTTGAATGCAAACTTAAAAAAAGTTACAAAAACAGCTTAAAAATTTAATTTGAAAAAATATAAGAAGAATTTTTCAAAAATCTCTCTTAGTGCACCTCTACACTATAAGAAGAATCGCCATGCAAAATTTCAGCCCTTTAGGTAGATGACAGACAAGAACGATAATAAGCAGATAGTGGCCGTTTCGACGTGGGACATATATATTATCAGAGTATCAAATTTTGATAGAGTTCTAAGATTCAGAGCACATTCTTGATTCATGATGCTTGATTCATGATGCTTGATTCATGATGCCCATTTCAATATACGTATAGGCTTAAGGCTGTTGTGTACTAACCCTATTGTATTTGCTCAGCTTGGTGTTAACCTAAAGAGAAAATTTGTCTACTATTTACATCTACATAAATCCTGATAATAAAATAATAATTACAAGATAAAAATAACTTTTTTATACCACGTTTTTAAATTTTCTGTTGAATCATATAAACTTGACAATTCTCTCTTAATTGCACAAACCTTCACTTAATTATTCTTTTTCACTTTCTTTTATTTAATTTTAATCACTTTTTAGTCGTTTCCACAATCCACAGACTTTATAAACTTTGATTTTTATAATTTTTTTTAATTTTTCACACAATATTTTTGTAAACAAATTAAATTCGCATGTATTCTGTTTTCAAAATCGTCAAACGCCGTTACGCAAAAGTGCAAGAATCGAATTCGATCGAAGCACCTCCTTGTGGATTTTTTCGGCTAAAAGTATTAAAAGAATGCATTGTCATCGTGTTCTGAGTTATTCTAAAAGTTTCAAATGTCTAGCTAGTCGGAAAGTTAGTTAAAAATTTATTGCAAGATTTGTACTGGACAAACACACACACAAACAAGACATCGAGTTAATAAAAACATGGTAAAAATGGTAGTTTCAGGTAGTTTGAGCTTTTCTGCACCTTGCAACAGGATTGTTTAAAACACACTATATTAGATTTTGGCCCCGAATAATTTAAATTTTAAAATATTATTTACATTTTTTCAAAGAAATTAAAAATGCCGCAAGGTGTAAAATTTCTTTCTCTATTAACGGAGTACAATTTTTGAAAAAAAAATCTTTCAATCCAAGTCGGCAATCCTTGGACACATTTCATCCATAGGTTAACATTTAGGTGAGCGAATCTAATAGAGTTAGTACACAGCAGACTTAAATGATACAAATGTTCCCTTTACTATCTATAATATTTAACAAAATATGATATAATTCTTGGAAATTGTTATTTTCTTCCATAACCTCCTTATAACTATTAATTAATTTCGGTTTCTATTAAGTTCATCTAATGGTTAGCAGTCTACTTGTAGAATTGGATGTCCTACAAAGTTCACTGTGTTCTTATCGAAAGATATGAGCGTAATATATGTTAGTTTGTTAGGCAATCTTTTAGATACATGTTATTTCTGATAGAGTACACTGCTAGAACAGGTGCCTCTCCGAGAATTGGCTCTGTAACGATACACGTGACCTATTTTCAAAATATTCATTATTTAACTAACCTGATAACCTGATCTAGCAATGCGCGTCTACTTTGTCGCATTTTACAAGACTAATAGTGTTCATAAAAGAGTCCAAAACATGATATACGAAAAAGAGGTATTATTTTCTCCTCGTTGGCATCAGATACATGATTCATGGATATCATGAAAAACTTCATTTGTGGATCCCCATTTTGTTGGTGAAAAAAACATTTCCTCTTTCTAGGCTTTCACTTCAGTTTATGAAACGATTCCAGAGCGAGTTTTGATGTAACCATTAAAATTTTTAACGTAGGAATACGTTCCTCCATAACAGTCCTCCGGAAAGGAAAATTTCAGACGCTAAAACTGTCCGTCCGTACCTCGCGAGTTATAATTTTGGCAGCGCGCCAAATCCAATCTGTATCGCTTGGACAAGCAGTAAATAGTTAAACAGAAAAGTACTAAAATGCGTCTGAAATTTTGTTTTGCTTGAACTGGCGGAAACAAAACTGTGCTAAATCGTAAAACAAAGGGACTATAATGTGAAACAAAACTGCTTGTTTTAAAAAGTTTCCAGATAATTAAATTAGGCTTAACTGATATTATTGGGCCAAAATGGCGTCTAATCGATTATTTGTACCCCAGAAATAACGAACAACACCATGTTCAGCGCTAAACGAACAAGATACGTGTTAGCTCTATGAATGAAACTTTCTACAGATCAAACTCATCTACGAATCTCAACACTATGACCACCTAAACCTTTTTTTTGTGGGTTACTATTTTGTTACTAAAAGAATGTTTCATCCTTCCAGGCTTCCACATCAGTATATCAAAGCAATTCCACAGAGAGTTTTGATATCACCATTATTTATTTATTTATTTTTTTTTTTGCTTGAACTGACGGAAACAAAACTGTACTAAGTCGTAAAAGAAAAAAAAAATTATAGTGTGGAACAAAACTGCTTGTTTTTTAAACAGTTTCAAGATAATTAAATTAGGCTTAACTGATATTATCGGGCCAAAATGGCGTTTAATCGATTATTTGTACCCCAGAAATAACAAACGACAGCATGCTCATCGCTAAATGAACAAGACACGTGCTAGCTCTATTTAATGAAACTTTCTACAGAGCAAACTCTTCTACGAATCTCAGCACTATGACCGCCTAAACCTTTTTTGTGGGTTACTATTTTGTTACTAAAAGAATGTTTCATCCTTCCAGGCTTCCACATCAGTTTATCAAAGCAATTCCACAGAGAGTTTTGATATCACCATTATTTTTATTTATTTTTTTTTTTTTTTGCTTGAAATGACGAAAACAAAACTGTACTAAGTCGTAAAAGAAAAAAAAAATTATAATGTGGAACAAAACTGCTTGTTTTAAACAGTTTCAAGATAATTAAATTAGGCTTAACTGATATTATTGGGCCAAAATGGAGTTTAATCGATTATTTGTGCCCCAGAAAAAACAAACGACAGCATGCTTATCGCTAAACGAACAAGACACGTGTTAGCTCTATTAATGAAACTTTCTACAGAGCAAACTCTTTTACGAACCTCAACACTATGACCGCCTTTTACTGGAACAGCTTTTAACGAACATACACGTGACCCGTTTTCAAAGTATTCATTTCTTGGTCATATCTGGCATGGGTTCCACTGATGCACCATTCACGTTATTAACTTTATTGTCTTGCACTACATTAGTGGGTTAATGAAAATGGTAGTAACAGAGTCTCGGGAGAGAAGGCACCATTTTCCCTTGGCAGTGAAGCTACCTACCGCTTACCCAGAAGACAATAAAAAAGCATGATGCATCTCCAGAGAAAAGTTTTTATCAGTTTATGAAGATAGGTATTGAGGTTACGTCAACAGTTCCATGCATAGATAAATTAGGGTAATGGAATTATCAAAATGCACCTGAAATTAGGTGGAGGGGATATTTTTTGGCAGGGTTATATTGCTAAGCAGGGAAGATTAAGGTCAATATATCGGTAATGAGCGTATATGTATGATTGAAAGGGTTCTTTTAATTCATTATTTGAGTTTTTAATGATATCAAAATACATGTAAGAAGATACATATATCGTTACTAAATTTTCTCCAAAAAATAAATATAAAAAATTTAATTTTCACCTGATAAGATACATGTTATGGAGATTCTGAATCTTTGCCCAGTGCAAAAAGAGGCTATGGTTTATACGTTAGGGATTTTGAAACGCTATTTCAATCCGATATAAAGGAATTCCTTATGGTATTAATCAGTTATTCAGCATAATGTAACAGAGACTGTATAAAGGTATGTCTGTGCATGCATTTAATGTACCGTTGGTTTCTAAATTATTGCACTTAAATTAATAAAATTTTATATAAGGGGTTAAATCTAAATAGTGGTGAATTTGGCCTATAGCAGGGGAAGTCTATCCCCTGATATAGGCCAATTAGGGAATATGTATAATGCTATCAGCATGCAATTAAAGTATACATACATATATATATATATATATATATATATATATATATATATATATATAAAGCTATTTATGAATCGCTGTTCCGGAAAAACAACTACTCGAGTGAAATTCATCAACTTATCCAGGAGAGGGAAAATAAGAAAACCATTCATGATTAATGTTAGCTACAACGCGAGACAAACTTTGACGACTTTCTTTCATATATATATATATATATGAAAGTGGGGTTAATAGTTGCTCAGTTCTATTTCTTTTAAATAATGCTACTCATTCAGGAATGGTTTGAAAATTTACCCCAAAATTCGAAATTGCGCCGTTTGTTCTCCTAAAATTTTGACGCATCTGCTCGCTGTGGTGCTGAGGTTACTACAATTCTGTCCTCTTTCTATCGGACGGAGGAATCATTTCAGTGACAAGTGATATACTTAACTCAAAATATATTCATTTTGCACTTGCTTTATTGTTATTCCGGAGCAGCTATTTGTACAAAGTAGCTCTTTGCAGCGCTGAGGTTACTACAATTCTGTCCTTCTGTCATCAGACGGATGAATAATTTCAGAGACAAGTGACAAATTTAACTCAAAATACATAATCATTTTGCACTTGATTTATTGTTCTTCCGGAGCAGTGATTTGTGCACAACTGCTCTTTGCGGCGCAGGGATTACTCCAATTCTGTCCTTGTTTCATCAGGAGGATGAAACATTTTAAAGAAAAGTGGCAAATTTAGATCAAAATATATAAATTTTCACTTGCTTTATTGTTCTTCCGGAGTAGTGATTTGTGTTTAACAGCTCTTTGTGTAGATGAGGTTACTAGAATTCTGTCCTTGTTTCATCAGACGGATGAATTTAATTCAGTGACAAGTGACAAATTTAATTCAAAATATCAACATTTTACACTTGCGTTATTGTTCTCCCGGAACAGCTATTTGTGTTCAACTCTTTGCTAATGCTGAGGTTACTACAATTCTATTCTTGTTATATCAGACGGATGAATAATTTCAGAGACAAGTGACAAATCAAAATACATAATTATTTTTCACTTGCGTTATTGTTTTTCCGGAGAAGTGATTTGTGCACAACTGCTCTTTGTGGCGCTGAGGTTACTGCAATTCTGTCCTTGTTTCATCAGACGGATGAATAATTTCAGAGACAAGTGACAAATTTAACTCAAAATAGATACAATTTGCACTTGCATTATTGTTCTTCCGGAAAAGCGATTTGCGCATGTATGTGCGTGTGGTGTGTTTATTGTGAATTCACTTAGGCAGTATATGTTTTTGATTATGGTCTCCCTATGCTCTGTTTAAGTATCAAACTATGTCAGTATTTCCGGCATTAGATAACATTCATCCTGCTATATATATACAGACTCAAAAACTAAAGAAAAAGGAGGAATCGAATGAAAGTTACAAAATCTGATCTTTTAAAGGAATATTCACTGACATAATTTCTAAATTACAATTAAAAAATTTTCAAAATAAAATAGAAATTAAAAATTGACCGAACAAGACTCCAGCACAATCTCTACCCTTAATTAGGCCTGTCCCCGCCTTAAACGTGTAACGAACACCGCAGATCCCCTCTATCTCCTCTCCTCTAAAAAAAGTGAATGGACTACTGATGTACAGAAACTGTTCCGCTACCCACCCTCCCTAGTGTAATGATTCTAAAAGCGCGATTGGATGTCCTACTTCTTGCATAAGGCTCGTAAAGGTGTTATAGCTCCCTGGAGATCGGTGAGGAATCGGAAGTAGGATAGATATGTAAAAACGATGCTACCACCGCTAAAAGTTCTGGGTTACGGCAGTTGTATCATTAGACTTCTCGTTCATATACAGTCGAACCCCGTTATAGCGAACCCGGTATATAACAAACTCACGGATATAACGAACGAAAATTTTGGTCCCACCGTATTCCTATTGTACGTAGTTTAATTAATATTGTGTCAGTTTAATGTAATCGATTTTAGTCGATTTAATTGATTAATGATCATTTTTAATAGATTTTATCATTTTTAATACATCATTATTAAATACACATTACAACTAGTTATGAATTATACATTTTAGAAACTCTAGAATATTTCTTAACGGTTCGGATATAGCGAACCACGGGATAAAGCGAACAAAATTTTGGTCCCTTGAAGTTCGTTATAACGGAGTTCGACTGTATTTCAGTAGAAATGTGGTCATCCTTGTTTGATTAATGGTTACCGAATATTTAAGTTATGTGGATGAGTTTTAACTTATTTTAAAACCAAAACTATCATTTGAATAAGTATGACTACATCATAGGTCCTATAGTCTCTCTCCTATAGTCTGACTCTTATAGTCTCTCTGGGGGCCAAACAGTTATCCTTTGACGCAAAACTAGAGTCAATTTAAGACCAGCATATTACTTACTTCGTTGATAAAATATTCTTCCAAACTTTTCAGATTTATTATTACCGTATTTTTCGGACCATAAAACCTATTTACATAAAAAAATCTACTTAAGATTGGGGTGCGCGCCTTATGATCCGAAGATAACATTAAAATAAAATTAAAATTTTATTATATACAGTCGAACTCCGTTATAACGAACTTCAAGGGACCAAAGATTTTGTTCGCTTTATCCAGTGGTTTCCTATATCCGAACCGTTAAGAAAAATGCTAGAGTTCCC
Organism: Dolomedes plantarius; assembly: GCA_907164885.2. Classification (NCBI taxonomy): domain Eukaryota; kingdom Metazoa; phylum Arthropoda; class Arachnida; order Araneae; family Dolomedidae; genus Dolomedes; species Dolomedes plantarius. The sequence continues at coordinate 72,178,908 of OU015502.1, read as the reverse complement.
AAAATGTGTAACTCATTAGTTGCAATGTGTATTCAACAATGATGTTTTTAAAAAATGATAAAATCTATTAAAAATGATCATTAATGAATTAAATCGACTAAAATCGATTACATTAAACTGACACAATACTAATTAAACTACGTACAATAGGAAAATGGTGGGACCAAAATTTTCGTTCGTTATATACCGGATTCGCTATAACAGAGTTCGACTGTATGTTATATATATATATATATTTATTAAATATTATATATTATCTATATATATAAAACAGTTCCGTAACTGACTCATTCATTCAGTGACTGACTGACTGACTGACATACAACGCACAGACCAAACCGCTGGACCTAAAGGGCTGAAATTTTGCATGACGATTCTTCTAATAGTGTAGGGGTGCACTAAGAAAGATTTTTCAAAAATTCTTCTTAGATTTTTTTAAATTAAATTTTTAAGCTGTTTTTTAAACTTTTTTTACGTTTGCATTTAAAATAATACATTGAGGGTTATAAAATTTATATCACGAGAAAGACCATAAAAATTCCTTCAAAATGAAATTTTTTTCGAATTTTTACCTCCATTTCCTGATTTTTGGCGAATTTTTAAAGATTAATTTTTAGAATTTAATTTATTAAATGCTGATCACGTGATTTCTTTTTCTGGTACTTTCAATAAATTTATCGTCACGTGCGTAACAACTAAATAGACAAAAAAATATTTTTTTCTCTTTCTAATGCAGAAGACGATTGGACATTATCCCAAAAAAATGCATATCCCTTACGATTTTTTTATAAATATATATATATATATAGATAGATAGATATATATTTTACATCAATTGTATACATTGATCATCGCATTTATTATAAATATATATATTTATTTTTTGGCATAAATTGCAAACGTTGACCGTTGTAATTAATTTGAATGTACTCCGTAGCGAAGCGCGGGTTTTCAGCTAGTTTATTATATTTATTTTGCATATTTTTTATCTTTATTAAGTAAGAAATTGAAAATCTCTTTATACACCTAACAAATTACAAAATATTCTTTTCTAAAAATCCTCCCATAAACTTGAGGTGCGTCTTATAATCCGAAAAACATGGTAATTTACATTTGAGCTTCACACATTTTAACGTAGGATTACGTTTCTCAATAACGGTCCTCCGGAGAGAAAAAATTCAGAGTCCATCGCGAGTTATAATTTTGGCAGCGCGACAAACCCAGTAGCAGTAAACAGTAAAACAGAAAAGTACCAAAATGCGTCAAAAATAAATAAATAAAACATGTAAACAACGATAAATAATTCTACGTTAATAACCCGCTGTAGTTTCATTAGAAAAGACTACCTGAAATATTTTTTTCTCTATGTAAGCATGAGTGTATCTTGAAGGGATTTTGTGAGGAAATATGAAGAACAGATCTTTAAGAGATACCCTTGAATCTTTCAGTGATATATATTTACTTTCGTTTACCCAGGGTCAATAACTTCTTAGAAATCGATTTTCTTAATACCTGCTTTTATGTTATATTTAATTCACCTTTCTGCTCTTGTAATTCTTAAACTCCAAATTCGAAGGGAATTTATCTTCAGAAAAAACATATATTTATAAAAAAGAATATTTACAAAAAAAATCACACTTTTAAATGTCAGTTTCGCAGTTCACAAGAAACCGCCATTAATTCGCTCTTATTTTTACTCGATGCAAAAGAACTACCACTAGGCTCTGTGACGCAACAAATCTTATCCCGCTTGGTAACTTCTCTCAGAAGTATCCAATCTGCTTTCGGACATTTGAAAATATTGCTAACTCTCAATATATAACAGAAAGTTAACAAAATCTTCATCTGTTCTGGAGGAAATAGGGTGGTAGCTCAAAGACTCTCTCATCAGTTGCGTCAAAAGAGTGGCAAAGAGTGTAGCCAAAACTCCTTGGGGACTAGAGCAATGCGTAAATGATATTTTACCATAGAGATTTCCTTTAAACGCTCTTTGACTAAGTATCTCAGAGGTAGGGAAGATCACGTGACTGTAGAGCAGCGGTCCCCAACCGGTGGTCCGCAAGAGCCTCGGGAGTGGTCCGGCACCACATATAAAACAGTTGCCAAATAAAGCGGGATTTTGAAAGCAATGTTCATTGACCTAGATGGGCAGAATATATCCAACGACTATCAGGTGTTGAATTAAAATTTCTTAAAAGTTTAACATAATTATTTCATTATTAGAATAGGATACGTTAGAATGTGAGTACGTTTGTCCTGTATCCATTTTTCCTGAGGAATATTCTATACACCCCATACACCCCGAAAGATTCCTCCCCCCCCCTCAAGTCGCGGTGTGTGTGGAGGGGGTCCGCACGTGGTTCAATTTCTGGTTTAGTGGTCCGCAGACTTCTATGGGTTGGGAACCATTGGTGTAGAGCGATGAAGGTAGAGTTGGGGAGGCTTAATTGATTCTAATTTATAAAGAGCTTAGTAGCCAACTACTTTTGAAGGCGTCACCAAAATTTAGACGGTTCACCCTCAGGGGCGACAAGGGGGCGGGGGCTTGTTACAACTCCAAGGACAAAAAAAAGAACTAATTTAAGGGTTATTTACCCGGTGGCGTGGTAGCCAAACTGGTGCATGGTGCCCATTATCAACGACATGCCAACTATCAAAATTGATGCTTGATAGTTTGCCAGCTAGTTTTTACCCAGCAGAACTTACTTTTTTCCATATTTATTTCTTTTCTTGAAAACGAACGGTGCTTTAGAACTCAGTAAAAATTACAGCAATTTAAAAGATTTCTCTTTGACCATGTCTACAAAAATGCTTATATTTTTTTTCCTACGAGAAAACATTTTTTCTAATACACTTCATAACTACTCTCTAATTGTCATGTATGTACCGGTACAAAGACGAACAGAAAACGAAATTTATTTGAAAAGAGGACCTTTTTCTCAAATGACATCTTATCAAAGAGTTAAACTGGATCAAACTACACTGTCATAACCCCTCATATCTGACTCTAGCTTTCAGTAATCTCTCTCTCTCTCTCTATATATATATATATAAAACAGTTCCGCAATGACTGACTGAATGACTGACTGACTGACAGATAACGCACAGACCAAATCGCTGGACCTAAAGGGATGAAATTTTGCATCGCGATTCCTCTTACAGTGTAAGGGTGCACAAAGAAAGATTTTTGAAAAATGCTTCTTAGATTTTTTTTTAATTAAATTTTTAAGCTGTGTTTTTAACATTTTTCTTTTAAGTTTGCATTTAAAATAATAATTTGAGGGTTATGAAATTTATATCATAAGAAAGATCATAAAAATTCCTTTAAAATGAAATCTTTTTTGAATCTTTACATTCATTTTCTCATTGAGATGGAATTTTTTTTAAGAATTTAATTCAAATTAGTATGTTTTATGGATATTAAACATACAAATTAATTGCATACATTGACCATTGTATTTAATTTGAATATTTTCTTCTACATTATTTTGTCTTTAAAAATATCCGTTACGATTTTTTATGAATACATGTTATTTTAGCATTAATTTTATACATTGACCGTTGTATTTTAATTTGAATGTACTCCGTAGCAAAGCACGGGTATTCAGCTAGTGTAAAATAAAATGAGATGGTATTAATTTTAATTTGTGTTGTCAAAATTCATGCACAGAAAATAAAGTTCATCATCCTAAATATTACATAACTAAATTAGAGTAGAAAAATAAATTAACAAATTTATCAATCTATAAATCTTTTCAAGCAATGTTCTAAGTTGTATAATCAAACGTTCAGAAAAATAAATTCAAGGACTTTAGGGCATATTAGGCCTTGAATATTTCATTCAATGCTAAAGCAGTGAAGACCTCCTAACCTTTGGAATGTCTACCTTAGATAATGCTATCAGCGCAACATTTGACATTTCTCGAAATATCTATGTTTTGTTTATAATACTCACTGAGAAATAAATTTACTTTTAAAACAATTTCATTCCCCTTTAAGCATCATTACAGTAAAGCAAATCAGCTTTCGTATTGTTGTCTAGACTTCATTAGTATTCTGCTCTTATGATTCCTTTTAAACAGTGTTCGGAAACGTGCCTTCTATTTTCAAACATGTTTGCGTGATAAAAGTATAATGGTTAGAGAGTATTTATCTTCTATTCACATGTAAGAACTATATACAGATTTTTAAAATGACGTCATAGAACGAGACTTAAATACATATCTACAATTTCAATCTAATTTCAACCAATGAAGCTATTGTGCTGCCTGAAATACTCTTCAAAGGGTAGTTTTTCTAGAAGAAGAGACAAGGCTTCACAATGACATCTTTAATTCAGAGCCTATGTAACTTTTCAGAGAAACTCAATTGCTATAGGTCAAACAAAAACCTGAATAAATTTATTGAATCTATTTTACGCGATATAATCTCTCGTAGATTTATAATCGAGCTTTGTATTACGTGCAATATATTATAATAATTAGTGTAGTGGAATCTAATGGTCAACTATAACCTGGGGTCAACTTTTGCAGGACTGTCCCCTTTCTGATGTTTCTATCAAACCACGAATCAGTGTTGGACAATATTAAGGCCAGCACTGAAATATACAGGTGGCGGTGTTTCTAGCACTTGGATAGTTCATTTTACATTTAAGTACATCTTTCTTTGAAACATTTGAAGATATTGTGATATATAATTACATTAAACTATGTGCAAGGACCATTTACTCTTAAGTTATAGATTTCCAGCTTCAAAGTTAAAAAGTTTCGCTGAGTTTTCATCCTCTTTTTTTTTTATTTTCAAAATAGCTTTAAAAATAAACAGTTATTTCAATGAATATTTACAGTATGCAAACACATACACATATATATATATATATATATATATATATATATATATATATATATATATATATATATATATATATATATATATATATATATATATATATATATAAATATATATATATATATATATATATATATATATATATATATATATATATATATATATATATATATATATATATATATATAAATATATATATATATATATATATATATATATATATATATATATATATATATATATATATATATATATATATATATATATACATATATATATTCATTCCTGTACAATCCTTACAGGCTGTGTGTGTGTAAAACATTCTCTTAAAAATTAATATTATTTTCTATTTTCCATGACTTAAATTTCCATAAAAGAGAAATCCTTGATGCCTGAGTAATGTATGATCCTACAAAAATTTTATGTGTTAATGAATATCCTTCTACCCACACAAACCTCATAAATTTCATCTTCCAGAATGTTGGGAATGACGCATCAAGGATTTCTATCTTAAGAAAGTATAAATCATAGAGAAAAAAAATTATTACCAAAACAAGCACTTTTAGTTACGAATATATCTTCAAGAGTTCCATTAATATTCCGCACCCATAATACGTACACAGAGTTTTTAACAAGTTCGCGTGACTAAAGCATGAACATTACAAAGAGTTTATTTTTCCGAGACATACATTAGCATATTTAGAAGAAATATCCCGATGATATAACCAAAATTCCAAGAGTATAAATAACTTTGTAACAACCCCTTCTCTCGCAACTTATTCATTCATAATTTTTCCCTCATTAAAAACAAACTATGGCTAATGCAAGTAATGAGCCACCCATTATAAGCATTTTGGAAAATAAATATTCAAACTTCTTAAAAATCCTTGATCACTGTTGATCAACCTTAAAAAATTCAAAAGTTGACTGATCACTTTAAAAAACTTTTTCGTAATAGATGAAAATATTCTTGTGTTGTTGTGTTGTTGCTAAGCCCCCTGACTGTAAAATGCTAGACCAGGTCAATATGGCTCTGTCTTACGAGCAAAAGGGTGGAAGCTGCATCCTGATCTTCTGCAAGCATGCTGACAGAGATATCTAAATAGTCCACAATGAGGAAAGGATTTGCAGGATCAGTAGAACAGGGACAAAGGGGGAATTTTAGAAAATAAATTTTCAAACTCCTGTGCAATCATTACAGGCTGTTGATCAACCTTAAAAGAAATTTCAATTAACTGATCACTTAAAAATCTTTTTGCAATAGATTAAAATATTCTTGTTTTGTGTTGTTGCTAAGCCCCCCTGGACTGGAAAAGGCTAGACCAGGTCCATGAGGCTCTGTCGTATGAGCAAATGGGAAGCAGCAGCATCCTGATCTTCTGCAAACATTCTGACAGAGATACCTAAACAGTCCACAATGAGGGGAGGATTTGCAGGATCAGTAGAACAGGGACAAAGGGAGAATTTGGGAAAATAAATTTTCAAACTCCTGTGCAATCCTTACAGGCTGTTGATCAACCTTAATTTTTTTTAATTGACTGATCACTTAAAAATCTTTTTGCAATAGATGAAAATATTGTTGTGTTGTTGCTAAGATCCCTGGACTAGAAAATGCTAGATCAGGTCCATGAGACTCTGTCGTAGGAACTAATGGAAAACAGCAGCATCCTGGTCTTCTGCAAGCATGCTAACGGGATTACCGAAACAGTCCACAAAGGTGGAAGGATTTTTATGAGCAGTAGAATAGGGACAAAGGGGGAATTTTGTAAAATAAATTTTCAAACTCCTGAGCAATCCTTACAGGCTGTTGATCAATCTTAAAAAAATTTTTAATTGACTGATCACTTAAAAATCTTTTTGCAATAGATTAAAATATTCTTTTGTTGTGTTGTTGCTAAGCCCCCTGGACTGGAAAATGCTAGACCAGGTGCATGAGGCTCTGTCGTATGAGCAAATGGGAAGCAGCATCATCCTGATTTTCTTCAAGCATGCTGACGGGGATACTGACACAGTCTACGATAGGGGGAAGGATTCACAGGGGCAGCAGAATAGGAACAAAGGGGGAAACATCTTTTTGGAGTTCTCGGGGTGCATGCTATTTGTATAGCTACTCAGTAGACGAGCCAGTGCATTCTGAATTGGTCTCCGACCTCTAAAGACCAGGACACTTGGCCGGGTACCAGTGATGAGCAGAAAGCTCTGTCCAAAATCTGTATAGCCAGGTCTAAAAAAATGGCTTGAGCCTCCGATTCAATTAGAACATCAAAATATTCTTTTAAAAATGAAGAACTAGTTCTGCATTGTTGGTTGGTTTAGAGCAGGGGTGTCCACTCATGTTCCATTTCATACCCCCTTCTTATTTGACCCACTTCTTATTTAAATACCCACTTCTTATTTGACTGTTTTGTGTGTGTCTGTGTAATTTAACGAAAGTTGGCCAGTTATAATCAAGTTCGTTGTTGGAGGTTCATCCTCGAATTTTTAAAAATTTCATAGTACATACTATACACAAATCCTCCAAATCTCCCTCCCTCAAGAAAAAAAGTCCTGGGTATGGTCCTGATTAAATTGCGGCCCGCCACTAGACAGGTGTTTTCGATTGCGGCCCTTGGACACTTGTAAGTTGGAAACCCCTGGTTTAGAGGAAATCTGACCCAGGCGTACTGCTGGGTCAGATTTGTTAGATTTGTTTTTCAGGAAAAGTAATGATCTGTTTCAGATCATTACTTTTCCTGAAAATTTTTCGACGTCTAATACTCAAATCCAGAAATTTTTGTTCCGGGCAAGCAATCCTCTTGTATCTCCGGAAGTCGCTCGATGCACAACAGCCAATGTTATCATTAAAACAGTACGCACTATTATTTAAACTATGCAATTAAAAAACATAAAATTAATATATATATATACATATATATAATATATATATATATATATATATATATATATATATATATATATATATATATATATATATATATATATATATATATATATATATATATATATATATATATATAATATATATATATATATATATATATATATATACAGTCGAACCTCCATATATCGAACTTTCCTATATCGAAATTTTCTATATATCGAACTCTTAGCAAATCTCCATGTTCATTACATAGAAAAATTGTTTCTATATATTCGAAAAAATCTCTATATATCGAAATTTTTTTCAAGACAAATTGGGAGATTTTATTCCACTTTAGAATAAAATCTCCCAATTTTTGGCGTTTGAAACAATATGTCGGGGACTTCAATTCGTGGAAAATGTCCCCGGTTAATTTTTAGTGGACTGAATAAATACGAACATTTCTTTGAACTTTCCACAAAACTAGCTGTTCAGCAAGATATTCGTAGTTTTTTTTTAAAGAATGTAACTTTGATCATTGTAACCACTATCTGGAATATTGTTTTTTTAAAAGGTATGTAGTACTCAATAAATCTTTCATATTAATTCATTTTTTAGTTATTAACTTTCATTTAATGGGATTCGCATATAAATTAGAAATAGAGTTTCGTATACGAAAATTAGCTTTAATTTTTTTTAGGAGAATTATGATAAAACTAAGCTGAATTCTATCTATCGAAATTTCTATATATCGATTTTTTTTTCCGGCAATTTTCTACTTCGATATATGGAGGTTCGACTGTATATATATATATATATATATATATACTAGCTGAAAACCCGCGCTTCGCTACGGAGTACATTCAAATTAAATACAACGGTCAACGTATGCAATTTATGCCAAAAAATAAATATATATATTTATAATAAATGCGATGATCAATGTATACAATTGATGTAAAATATATATCTATCTATATATATATATATATATATATATATATTTATAAAAAAATCGTAAGGGATATGCATTTTTTTTGGATAATATCCAATCGTCTGCTGCATTAGAAAGAGAAAAAAATATTTTTTGTCTATTTAGTTGTTACGCACGTGACGATAAATTTATTGAAAGTACCAGAAAAAGAAATCACGTGATCAGCATTTAATAAATTAAATTCTAAAAATTAATCTTTAAAAATTCACCAAAAATCAGGAAATGGAGGTAAAAATTCGAAAAAAATTTCATTTTGAAGGAATTTTTATGATCTTTCTCGTGATATAAATTTTATAACCCTCAATGTATTATTTTAAATGCAAACGTAAAAAAAGTTTAAAAAACAGCTTAAAAATTTAATTTAAAAAAATCTAAGAAGAATTTTTCAAAAATCTTTCTTAGTGCACCCCTACACTATTAGAAAAATCGCCATGCAAAATTTCAGCCCTTTAGGTCCAGCGGTTTGGTCTGTGCGTTGTATGTCAGTCAGTCAGTCAGTGAATGAATGAGTCAGTTACGGAACTGTTTTATATATATATATATATATATGTGTGTGTGTATGTATATATATATATATATATATATATATATATATGTATATATACATACACACACACACACATATATATATATATATATATATATACTTCGTACCTTTAATATTGTTTTATTAATTAGAATCAGTATTTTATTTTTTTTAAATCATATTTTAATGCCAAATTAAAAAATAATTCCTAATACAAGTATAAATGAACCAAAATCTATAATTTTGTAACTATGAATAAAACCCATTTGGTCGGATTTTTAAAAAAAATTCTGAATTTTTTTTAATATTATAACTTATAATACATAGCCCACTGTGATTACTTTTTTCTTTTTGTTTTACTATATTTTATGTTAAGCCTGATGTTGTCAGAAGTTGATTTGTTGTAACACTTATGCCACAGGCATCTGTGTCGCAGTCATGTTTAAAGTGGTTCTGGCGGCAGTAAAATCACCATTTGATAGTTTAAACTGCTCTTGAGAGTAATACGAGTAGTAATAAATCAATTTTTTTACACCTATGAAAGTTGTGTTTTTAAAATCATGATTAGTCTCAAACAAACATTTTCAAACTGTATTTCTAGTGAAGTTTTACTGCTGTTTCAGCCCCAATGTTTAAACTCAAAAAGACAACTGTGTACTAACCCTATTGGATTCGCTCACCTGTATTGTTAACTTACAGAGAAAATGTATCCAAGGACTACCTACGTGTATTGAAAGATTAGATTCATTCACCTCAATGTTAACCCATGAAGAAAATTTATACAAGGATTGCCGACTTGGATTTCAAGATTTTTTTTTTAAAAAGTTGTACTCCGTAATAGTGAAAGAAATTTTACACCTTGGGCATTTTTCGTTTGTTTTTTTTAAATGCAAATACTAATTTAAAATTTAAATTTTTCTGGGGAAAAATCTGGTCTAGTGCGTTTAAAACGATCATAAATTCCTTCGCTCGAAATTTATAAAATGAATCCTGTTTCAAACTTCAGGCTATCTGCAAATATTATTTTTATTGGATTATCAACATTTATGTAGCTACAAAAGAGATTTTCTCTGAGTTAACATTGAGGTCAGTGAATCCAATAGGGTTAGTACACAGCAGACTTAAGTAAAAATTAAAGACAATACAGTAAAATGAAAATACCTCAAAATGTTCAATGCTTCTGACAACTGGAGAGAGTTTCCTTGGTTCTGTAATGCATATGTATGTGTGTGTGTGTGTGTGTGTAACGAAAAAGAAAAATCATTATTCTCACTACATAATGCATATCCAAGACCCAAATCCATTGGGAAACATTTTTACTGTATAATCAACATCTTATCGATAGCTTATCCCACGGCATAGACCAAAACACGAAAAAGACGGAAATGAATCGATCACATAGACAAGAGAACATGTTACTTAATGCGTAAAACTATATGAGGAGGACATAGCAAAAAAAATTACTTTTACATACGACTCAACTTCTATTTTAACATCGTTACGCAGCCACATCAAAGGATATTGAGAGTTTGTATTAGTGTTTTTGTTAAGTCGGGTGAAAAGTTAAGTTAGGGGGTTTGTGGGGAAAAAGTTAAGTTGGTTAAGTGTTTTGGTTTGTTTGTTTTTTAACCTTAAGAACGCTTGTGATTTTTTTTTTTCGCAGATAGGAAAAATATTGTTGATGGAAGGTCTCATTCCTATGAAATCTAGGGAAACTTTGTGCAATGCATATATTACTAAATGTTACGTGTATCAAGATCAGAAAACGTGACATTCTTTATTAGCTTGACTACCTGAATATCAGTGCTTTGCTACGGAGTACATTCAAATTAAATACAACGGTAAATGTATGCAATTAATGCTGCAATATATATATATTTATAATAAATGCAACAGTCAATTATGCAATTAATGCCAAAAAAACAAAAAATATATTTAAATTAAATATTAATTAAATCAATGTATGCAATTCATTTGCATATTTATTATCCATAAAACATACTAATTTGAATTAAATTCTTAAAAAACTTCCATCTCAATTAGTCTAGTGGTTAAATTTTATCTTTTACTGTATTTTAATATTTTTTGGTTAATTTGTTTCGTTGTTATGCACATGACGCAAAATTAATTTAAAGTAGCTCAAAAAGAAAAGAAACCACGTGATCAGCATTTAATAAATTAAATTTTAAAAATTAATCTTTAAAAATTCACCAAAAGTCAGAAAATGGAGGTAAAGATTCGAAAAAGATCTCATTTTAAAGGAATTTTTAGGATCTTTCTCGTGATATAAATTTTATAACCCTCAAATTATTATTTTAAATGCAAACTTTAAAACAGTTACTAAAACAGCTTAAAAATTTTATTTTAAAAAATCTAAGAAGAATTTTTCAGAAACCTTTCTTAGTGCACCCCTACACTATAAGAAGAATCGCCATGCAAAATTTCAGCCCTTTAGGTCCAGCGGTTTGGTCTGTGCGTTGTATGTCAGTCAGTGAGTCAGTCTGATACGGAGCTGTTTTCTATATATAGATTAGTAACAATCAGGATGTTTTCTTAATGATTGTATTTTTATGATTATTTATATACGAGCCTCTTAGTTCAGTTCTATTTATCTCAAGTGTTAATCATAATAGTTTATAATCAGCACAAATGTAATTTCCGGTGCAAATTTTCTAATTTCAGTGATTCTCAAGCACTGTGCAGCGGCACTTAGTGTGCCGTGAGATTCTTTAAACGTACCGCCACTGCGAATACCCGTTCATAAGCGACGTCAGACAAGTACTTCAATCAATTCTACCTTCCTAGCGGGGAATGGCTGAACCAATGCGCATGACTATTACTGGTAACTGGGTACTCTGGACTATTACAGTTTTGGACTTTTAAATCTGGATCACGAAATAAGAGACGCATTATCATTACCATGTTTTTATTAACTCGCTTTCTTGTCTGTTTGTTTGTTTGTTTGTTTGTTTGTTTGTTTGTTTGTGTGTGTGTGTGTTTGTCCGGTACAAATCTTGCAATCGATTTTTAACTAACTTCCCGACTAGCTAGACATTTGAAACTTTTAGAATAGCTCAGAACACGATGACAATGCATTATTTTAATACTTTTAGCCATCTTTATGCAGAATAGAATTCATTTTAAATTAATTTTGTTTTGTAGACTGGTGCAGCCATCTATCGCCCGGGACGGGAACGAAAAGTTAAACGCAAGTTAACTTCCAATTAACTTCATTTTCTTTCAAGTTAATGGGATAATTCATAAAAAAAAATTTTTTAAATATTTATCTATACATAGAATTGTCAAGTTTATATGATTATACAGAAAATTTAAAAACATGGCATATAAAAAGTTCTTTTTACCTTGTAATTATTTTTACTCTCAAATATAAATGAAGTTATAAAAAAACAGGCTCAAATTTCGCATTTAGTGTAATTTGCAGTTAAATAAATGTTTTGTTTACTATGTAATGCAATTTCATTTTATAATTCAATAAAAATTATTTCGTACGCTATTTTTACAAAATGCATTATAGGTACATCAATCAATTATCCAAGTAAAATTCTTTTAAATTTATCTTATTGTTAGTGTTAAATTTATCTTATTGTCAGTGTATCAAATTTTTAAATTAAAAGTGTACCGTGACGAAAAAGAAGATCAGAATCATTGATCTAGATGCATGTTCCCGAGCCTTAAAGCCAAAATAGCTTCTTTTGTTTTCATTAGTTAAAGGGTAATACAACACACACAGATAGATAGAGGTAACATAGGAGACATATGAGGCGTTGAAAGACAAAGTGGTGTAAGTCACATTTTAAACTTTTTTCATTTGAGGGCAAATATGTAATCTCCATGTTCAATTTATAGTGGAATTGTAAATAGTTATTATTTGCAATATTGTAATAACTGTTATGAACTATAATTCGTTCAATTTATGGTGGAATTTTTTGTAGTTTTTGCAGTTAAACTCTTTGACTTACACCACTTAACTTACTGACTTACACCACTTTGCCTTTCACCACCTCATATATTGGGGAATGTAATACAAGCTTCTTTTTCCTTACTAGTATTTAAATAGCATCACAGTTACTATTTTTTCTGTAAAGCGGAGGCAGCTATCGTGAGACGTTCGCCTTTTGTTATTCATCGCGAAGTCTTGCTACTTTATTATGGGCGCACCATTTATGTGAGCTGTCATTGCTCCCTATGAGGGAACAACACGATAACGATCAAGCCTTATACGGTATTTGAACCCAAGCCTACTGCGTGGAAGCTTATGGCGCTAACCACTAAACCATGTGGGTGGTGTGGTTTATTTAGATATATAAAACAGTTCCGTAACTGACTGACTGACTCACTGACTCACTGACATACAACGCATAGACCAAACCGCTGGACCTAAAGGGCTGAAATTTTGCATGGCGATTCTTCTTATAGCGTAGGGGTGCACTAAGAAAAATTTTTGAAAAATTCTTCTTAGATTTTTTAAAATTAAATTTTTAAGCTGTTTTAGTAACTTTTTTTAAGTTTTCATTTAAAATAATAATTTGAGGGTTATAGATTTTATATCACGAGAGAGATAGTAAAAATTCCTTTAAAATGAGATCTTTTTCGAATCTTTACCTCCATTTTCTGATTTTTAGTGAACTTTTAAAGATTAATTTTTAGAATTTAATTTATTAAATGCTGATCACGTGATTTCTTTTTCTGGTACTTTAAATAAATTTATCGTCACGTGCATAACAACAAAATAGACAAAAAATATTTTTTTTCTTGCTAATGCGGCAGACGATTGGACATTATCCAAAAAAATATTAAAATAGAATAAAAAATATGTTCTTCAAACTGTACTATATTAACTGTACTATATTCTTTAGTATGTCCTATTAAATTCAATTTGAATATTTTCTTCTACATTATTTTGTCTATAAAAATATCCGTTACTATTTTTTTATAAATATATATTTTTTTTTTTTACATCAGTTGTATACATTGATCACCGTATTTATTATAAATATATATATATATATATATATATATATATATATATATATATATATTTAAACATTAATTGCATACATTGACCGTGGCATTTAATTTGAATATACTTCGCAGCGAAGTGCGGGTTTTCAGCTAGTATATATATATATATATATATATATATATATATATATATATATATATATATATATATATATATATATATATACTATATATAAACAAAGTGCTTGCAGTATAATCGCTCTCTGCAAAAGAGGTTTATACTAAGAGGCAAAAAGCTTTTCCTACAACAATTTCATAATAAAATGCTCATCATAACCTAAAAAATAAAATCTATATACGAGTATGTTCGACGAAGAATAAGAAAATATATTTATACATATTGTTTTTTTTTCAAATCCGAATTCATAATGGCCAAGCCTTATTCGTGATTTGAACCCAAGCCTACTGCGTGGAAGCTAACTACAATACCATGAGAGCGGTAAGTAGCTATTAATAAAAGATAGTATCATACAGTACATCACTGTGTCTTTGAAGTTTCTTTATAGCCTTAGTTCATCAGTAAGTTAATTGAAAAATTGCCTATTTAATAATTTAGGGAAAACACATTCCTCTCTGGATCGAGGTAGCCTTGTGGTAGGGCGCCGGCTTTCGGTGCTGAGGGTGCTCGGATCGAATCCCGACAAGCGCCATTAAATACCTTCGTGTCTAGGCCGGATATGGGCACGTTAAATTCGTACACCGGAAAGTTCCTCTATGAGGTCAGAGAGCGTGGGAGAGGGTATGATCCCCCCAGATATTGCCCCCTGGGAAGCTCGGTCAAAATTGAGGTCGCAACTAGCTAAGATGGACTCCGACCCTTGTGGTACTATATAAACCGGAGCCGCACACATCAATCTGAGGCCTATATAGAGCTGGTCTGGAACTTCCGGTCAAAGGACATTAGAAATAACACAACAAGATTCTTCTCGAATTGTTTAAAAGAATTATTGTTTAAAAGAAGTGATTACTAGGACAAAAAAAAACACAATATTAGAAATCTAGAATTTTTTCCTAATATTTATTCATATCTGTATGAGTTCATATATGTGTGAGTAAGTAAGAAAGAGAGTCAAGTAAATAAGAAAGAGAAGGTGGGGGAAGACTGAAGAATACTCTGGCAATTCTAAACTTTTATAATTCCTTAAAAGGATCCTTAAAAGTTGCTAACACGAAATTTTTCAATATATTACTTCCTTCTACAGATATTGACATCATAGCGAAAGGTATTCTTTATATCACCGTTCTTTTGACTTATGGAAACATCATAAATCATTCATGTTCCTAGGGCAATAAATCTTTGTTTGTACGAGGCCGGTATAATAACTTTTACGTATTCCATCTTCAACACACGAATACGGAAATAAGAACAATTATTTGAAGAAAGTCAACTTTAGAAAAATGTTCCTTATTAGTATTCCAAACACTTTTCAGAATCGTAGCAGCTGTCTCAAAGAAACCAGTGGACAATTCACTTATGACAGAATGTGTTTTTTTATCACTGCAGAAAGTTCGGTGGCCTACATAGAGTAATAATGCCATTTTATTGGTTGTACGTAAGAGAGTGAGGGGGGTAGTTTTTTTACCTTTTCTCATAGTTTAAAAATCAAACAAAATAACCTTCTTGATAACTTACACTTAACTGGTAGAAAGCACAAAGCAGGAAGTCGCAGCTTTTTTATATCCACAATATGACTAACTCAGCTATGAACTACTTATTTGTTCGAAACTGGTTGCAACTCTTTAATTTTGTTGTCGTTGTTGTTAATGCACCCTGGCCGGAAGTGTTCCAGAGCAGGTCCATATAGACTTTGCGAACTGAGGGGTTCGGTTCTGGTTTATAGTCCGTCATAGCTGGGTGCCACATCAATTTTGACCGAGCAACACCCCCCCCCCAGGGATGATATCTAGGGGGATCGTACCCTCTCCCAATCTCTCTAGTCTCATAGAGCGACTTACCGGTCTACAGAATTAACGTGCCAATATCCGGCCTAGACACGCAGGTATTTAATGGCGCCTGTCGGGATTCGAACCGAGCGACCTCTCAAATATTTCATATCAACTGAAATTCCAAGAAAATTACTTTTAAACGATACATCGCTATACAGACATGAAGCTAAAAACACATTAATGAACACGTGATTAGGTGAGATGTTTTTCTAAATTTTAGTTTTATATATATATATATATATATATATATATATATATATATATATATATATATATATATATATATATATAAGACAGTTCCGTAACTCACTGACTCACTGATTGACTGACTGACATACAACGCACAGACCAAACCGCTGGACCTAAAGGGCTGAAATTTTGCATGGCGATTCTTTTTATAATGTAGGGGTGCACTAAGAAAGATTTTTGAAAATTTCATCTTAAATTTTTTTAATTAAATTTTTAAGCTGTTTTAGTAACTTTTTTTAAAGTTTGCATTTAAAATAATAATTTGAGGGTTATAAAATTTACATCACGAGAAAGGTCATAAAAATTCTTTTAAAATGAAATCATTTTCGAATCTTTACCTCCATTTTATGATTTTTGGTGAATTTTTAGAATTTAATTTATTAACGGCTGGTCACATGATTTCTTTTTATAGTACTTTAAATTAATTTATCGTCACACGCATGATAACGAAATAGACAAAAAAATAATTTCTTGCTATTGCGGCAGACGATTGGACATTATCAAAAAAATATTAAAATACAGTAAAAGAAATATTCCTCAAACTGTACTATATTCTTTAGTATGTTCTACTAGATTTATTTTGAATATTTTCTTCTACATTATTTTGCCTATAAAAATATCCGTTACGATTTTTTTATAAATATATTTTTCCGTTTTTTTACATCAATTGCATACATTGATCGTTGTATTTATTATAAATATATTTATACATATTTTTGGCATTAATTGCATACATTGACCGTTGCATTTAATTGAATGTACTCCGTAGCGAAGTACGGGTTTTCAGCTAGTATATATATATATATAATAAAATGTAAAATAAATTGTTAACAGGAAGACAAGTAAAACAGGGACACACAGCTTAATATCCACAGTAAAAATCAATAAAAGAGGTAGACCGGAGGCAGCCTAGTGTTAGCGCGTCGGCTTTCGTATATATATATATATATATATATATATATATATATATATATATATATACACTCAAGAGCCAAAACATTATGACCATCTGTCAATAACGAGTTAGCGCGCAACACAGCTTCAACCCGCCTTGGCATGGATGCCACAAGTCCTTGGTAGATGGCCGGAGACAGATTGTACCAGATGTTTAAGCAACGGTCACGCAAATCCGAGATATTGCGAATTGGTGGTCTTTAAACTCTGAGCTGCCGTCCCATGACATCCCAAATATGTTCTATCGGATTGAGATCCGGTGAGTTAGGCGGCCAGGACATTAACTGGAATTCAGCATCATGTTCCTGGAACCACTCCAACACAATTTTAGCCTTGTGACACGGGGCGTTGTCCTGTTGGACCATTCCATTTCCAGCTGAGGCACACGAGTGGGACAGCAAAGGCACATGAGTGGGACGTTTGCTGCGTAGCCCCATATCCAACAGTGTCCGCTGAACAGTGTGCTGCGATACTATTCTACTTGGTCCTGCATTCTATTGGGCTGTCAGCTGAGCCACTGTCTGGCTCCGGTTTTGCTTCACCATGCGAGACAGTCTCCGACGACCTTTTTCTTTGATAGCGTGTTGACGTCCAACAGCATGTCGTCTACTGCTGGTTTCACCGTCATTCATCCACTTTGCATAAGTACTAACAACTGTAGGTCGCGAACAACCCACGAGTCATGCAGTTTCGGAAATACTTGTTCCGAGCCTTCGAGCCATTACAATCTGCCCTCTATCAAAGTCGCTTAGATCCGCAGCCTTTCCCATCACACACAGAAGTAAGTGAAAGAATGATTCTTCAGACTCTCCAGCAGCAGTTAAATACCACTTCCACCTGATCACGTGCCTTCCACGTCATCCAGGTGAATTCATTGCAAAATGTAGGGGTGGTCGTAATGTTTTGGCTCTTGAGTGTGTATATATATATATATATATACCAAAGCCGACGCGCTAACGCTAGGCTACCTCCGGCCTACAACTTTTATTTATTTATTTTTACTGTGGTCATTAAGCTGTGTGTCCCTGTTTTACTTGCCTTCCTGTTAACATTTTATTATGCTTCCTTGTGAAAATTTCCAATTCTGTTTTGATTTTTTTTTTGTGGAGACGAAAGATCTGAGATATCCATTCAAAACAAGTACACTGAAGGGGACAGAATTCGAAAAATGAAATTAATATGTTTTTGCAGATAACCGATAGGATGTAGACAATATATTCCCAAGGAGGAAATAAACTTTCTTCCCTGATTTGAAGTGCAAAATTTAGATTGCCTGAAAATGACTAAATCGCACGGAACACACACTAATAAAAAAGGTCACCTATGCAGGGACAAGCGTCTCTAGTGAACCCAAATGCCAGGTCTTACGTTCTGCCTTTTATAAGGACATAACCGACAAGTATGCTTGAAAGGGGAAGAGACCGAGGAATTTCGAAAGTGGAAGTCAAAACCCAAAAAGGAAAGAACTAACAACTTTCTCAATTTTCGAAACAAAATTTAAACTGGATGAAGATGATAAAATAGCATGTAATACACTATGATATAAGAGATCCTTTATGCTAAGACAGGCATCTCCAACGAACCTAACTTTTAAGAATCTAGGTTTATGATTTCCTATGCACCAGACAGGGCTCTACATAGCAAATAAGGCCTTCATGGATTGAATACCTGCCGACAAATAGACTGACACCACAATTTAGACCGATCACCCTCCCCATGGGCTCGTACCTTCTCTCACCCTCTCTGACGTCATAGAAGGAATTTCTACTCTACGGATTTAACGTGCCCATATCCGGCCTACACACGAATATATATATATATATATTTATTTATTTATTTATTTATTTATTTATTTATTTATTCATTCATTCATTTATATACATAACCCTTTAATGGCCGTTCTTACATTGGGGGTATGACGTTTCCCGCTCTAAAGAGGGAATCAAAAAGATGGGCCCCATAAACTAAAGGTTAAAGCCCATAGAACCGACGCTCACAGCAGCATATATTAAATATAGTTTCTGTTTACCACTTGACCCCCTGTGGTGCCATATGCCCACGTGACATCCAGGTGCATATATATATATATATATATATATATATATATATATATTTCTTGGCATCGCCGAACCGAGCACCTCCCAGTACGAAGCCCAACGCGCTACCACTGGGCTACCTCAGGGCCTCAAGATAATAGGTTTCATGTTTGTTTTAGAGACCTCAGCACGGCAATAATCGACAAGTACGCCTTAGAGAAAAATATTCCGAAAACAGGACTTCTGGACCCACAAAAGAAATAAGATTTTCCACAAAATTTAGGCTGAGTGCTTGTCAGACAATATTAAAGGTATAGAGGAATTCGGCTTTTATCACCTACATCAAACTTGTGTAAAACGCGTTACAGAAACACAAAGCGTCTTAATATCCATAGTAAATAAGATTTTAAATATTATCATGAATATTAAGAAGCCGTTTGATCCTAATAATTCCTCTTTTGTACTTACTTTCTTGGCAAAATACACTTCTAAATTATGTCCCACTGGGACTCCCACGGGTGAAACCTAAGACCATGGCAGCTAGGTATGTTAAAAACCATACCTTCACACCTCTCTTCGCGTGATTGACAACTCTTATTAGGGTGTGTTTCGGACTATTTTAAAACTCTCCCTTAATTGTCACTAGGGAGTAGGACTGGGGTAATTTTACAAATGACCGGCGCCGAAAAATGGTGATAAGTCAACTTAAAGAAAAATGGTCAGAAACAAAGCTTTATAATGAAATACCTTAGAGCGTAATTCATTTTTAGAACCCAAAAACCTGTACACGCCAGCACTAACAGAAAACATAAATGATATATATATATATATATATATATATATATATGAATGTATGTATAGAATCGATTCTGGTTAATCGGACCACATCGGAACGCGACCATTTAAGCGGCTGGTCCGATTAACCGGCGGTCAAATTAACCGGAATCGACTGTATATATATATATGTATATATATAGAGAGATATATATATAGATATAGATATATATATATACACTGAAGTGCCACTGAATTAGGGATAGCAAAGCCTATGCAAATTGGGTAGCGCTGCGCATCATGTATACGCAAGTGAGGGCGCTGTGGTAACTGCATATATAGCGCGTACTGTGGTTGTTCTGAATTAGTTGTTGGAATTGCCAGTATGGATAAACTGCCTGATTTAGACGCCTTCGATCGCGGACAAATCGTACGTGCGCGACGCATGGGCCATTCAATTTCCGAAATCGTCAGACAGCTAGGATTTTCAAGGTCGACAGTGTCAAGAGTATACCAAGAATACATAGATGGTGTAAAAAAAAACTAGCAATCGGGCAAACTGCAAAGGACAATTAGCCTTGACAGTGCGTGGTGAGAGACGGCTCAGGCGTATTGTACGTACCCAGCGAAGTCAAACATTAGCTCAAATTACCACCCAGTTTAATGACGGTGCCAGTCGTACAGTCAGTAAACGGACTGTGCAACGCTCGCTTCACCGTATGGGTTTCGGCAGCCGTCGACCTACGAGAGTGCCATTGCTCTATACTCGCCATCGGGTTGCACGTCTTGCCTGGGCAAGAGAGCACAGAGACTGGAGTGTAGAGGACTGGAAACGAGTAGCATGGAGTGATGAGTCTCGATTCCGACTACTTAACACCGACGGGAGGCTGAGAATATGGCGTCAGGCTCATGAAGCCAGGGATCCTGCATGCCTGGCTGCAACTGTACAAGGGCATGGTGGCTCAATCATTGTCTGGGGTGTTTTTTCGTGGCATAGTTTGGGATCTTTGGTGCGTGTACCAACCTCCCTCAATGCAATTCGGTACGTAGAGTTGCTGGGTGATCACCTCCATCCTTTTATGCTGTTCTGTTATCCGCACGGTAATGGAGTTTTCCAGCAAGACAACTGTACCTCTCACAAGTCCCGGTTGGCTACTGGCTGGTTGGATGTGCATTCCTCTGACTTCTCTGTCATGAATTGGCCACCTAGAAGCCCAGACTTAAATCCTATTGATCATCTTTGGGATGTTTTGTAACAAGGCGTGAAAGGCTATCACACAGCACCAAAGAACCTTACTTAATTATGGACAGCTTTAGCCAATATTTGGCAAGCCATTCCCGTGGAACGTTTC